>JAPYZS010000183.1:0-111866 GCA_030522925.1 Trissolcus japonicus | reverse complement strand
GGGTCAATATCGACCGTCGACGGTTGCTTGCCAGTACGTTGCCAGGCTAGGCGCGTTTGTTAGTCTTGGCCAGCCACCGACTTTTCTACATGGGTAGTTTAGCATTAATCTTCCGAAAGTCTCGAGTAATGAGCAGATTTGTGTACGCTGCGCGAAGCAGTTAGTTGAATCAAGAATTATCATGCATTTATGCCAGAACGATGGAAAAAAAATTTAAGATAATACAGTCTAAAAAATAAGTCTAAAAAAATAATCCGTTAAACGAAATTATTTTTTCTGATCCAACACATCTTCAGTTTTCATCAAAATCATTTTTCACCATTTACAAACATCGTTTTAGAAGTTATATTGTGACTTTTCAACGACACAATCAAAAAGATAAAACGGCATGGCGAGTTTTTTTTTCTTTCAAGCAAAACATTTTGATGTCGGCGGCGTAACGCCACTGAAATGATGGTGCACGACATAATCCATCTTTAAACTGGCAACTAAAAACTCGTAAGGCACTTTTTTACGTGTGCCAGCGGGGATGGAAAAATAGTTAAGGTATCCCGACAATGGCCAAGTAGAATAAACACTGCGATAGGAGCATGAGAATCGACACGCTGAATAGGACAGTACACCGCCATGTGTCTTTTTTTTCTTCTTCTTTTATTATGACAAAGATAATGCTAGAATGGCCGTAACTATCGGAATACATTACGTGTCTCGCATTTTTGGCTCCCCCTTGGTTCTATTATAACCCCAGTTATCTCTCAAAAAACGTCAGCTTTAGCGATTTCTCCTCAAAAGGATTCCACCTTCGAAATGGCCACTTTGCTGAGCAAAGAGCTCTCGTATAATGTAATCCGCCTTTGTAATTCTTGACCTTAATTTATGAACCCTGTGGAACGTCTGGACCCGATATGAGGCATTATAAATTGAATGGAAAACAAAACTGAGTCAACGATAAGTCCGTGCAAACAAAATGTTTTAGCATGGGCTTCGTTTACGTTAACGATAATGGCGGACGGTATCCCGTCGTGGCAAAAATAACGCTGCATAGTGTGTGGCTCGTATATACGAGCAAACGCATTTAATGCTGGATCTTGATCCAATTCTCTGTTGAAATATTTACCTCGCACTTCATATAAGCCGCACGTATATACTGTTGCAAGACCTCTATCCACCAGGGACAATTCAAATTTTTTTTTCTTCCCGCAGATGTAGTGACCATGATGCCTATTAGTACGCCCTCTTCTAACTCGCCGTAGATGCTTGTCTGAATCTTTCATATCCACAATTGTTTCGTAAATTATTCATCAAATTGATAAAAAAATTTGACGCCTTTCAGTAATTAAAGAATGTTGAAACGAAAACCATTTTTTTACTTGGGCAAAAAGTATGAGGATAATTCTGTACCTAATATCGACATTTTCATTTAATTAATCATTATTATATAACAAAATGCAAAAGTTTTTTTTTCTGATTTTCGGTGTATGATGAGAGCTCATTAAATAAGTGTTAAAAAAGAATTTTAAAAGTTAATGGATTGAATTTCTGGATTCTATAGTAATGAATGATGAGATTATTATTCAATTTATTTGTTTACTTACTTTTGACAACATAACCTGAGTCTGACAACTGTTTGACATAATTGGACGTGCGCGCGACTTTATCGATACGTCGATTCCGTAAGTCACTAGATGGCCAGGCTAACTTTTCCTCCGACCACCCAAACTCTCATCATACTTTATGAATTTTTAAATAAAAAATTGTCAATAATAGGTGCAGCTAACAATATCAATTACGTTACGTACGAATTCGTTAGTACGAATTTTGGACGCAAAAAATTTTGGCTACAAAAATGTTGTTCGTCTTGGTTGCTGCAACAACAACCGCGGAAATGTAATATTTTAAAAAAGAAACATGGAATGTTTTGTATTTTTCACCATGCGCAAAGTTGCTCATAGATGGGATAAAACGCGAGACAAAATGAATACGAGAAATGTATCCCTTTGAATTTGTGTTATGGAGATCCACGATGTAAATACGGCAAACAGCGCTGCCTTTGACAATAAAAGCCTTTGTACCATGCGGAGCGAGCAGTATGAAATTAAATTGGCCGGAGGGTGCGAAAAGGAAAGGGTATACGTTGGCGCTACGGACGCGCTAACATCCACGATGTCTTCCCTTGTCCAACAAATGTTTCCGCCCAGCAATAAAATAGCCAGATAAGGTACGGATTCTGTCGATCATTTTGTCCGTTATCGTTATTTCACAGCCGACCATCTCACTATTCACACTATTATGACGGCTTACTGTCTCGCTGGCTTTATTTGCAGTCACTGTTCTCGAAAATTGAACTTTGGTAACATAACCGGACAGGAAATTTACTCTGTGTGTGGCAAAATAATTTTTTTTTTCTCGCTCTCCCTCTTTCTTTTTTCATCTTGGTGATAATACAGCAGGAACTGTGAAACTTCAGTGACAAGCTGAAAGGGAAATACATTAAAACAGAAACGAAAAATTTCGGACATAAGAGTAGAGAATGTTGCAACTTTACAAACCACATCAAATTATAAACATTTTTGCGAGATTGAAGATGCTGGGGATTCGGGCCAATTCAATTTTAACATTTTCAAGCTTTGCAAAGTTTTTAAGGTCTGGGGAGGGAAAAAAAAAGATGAAATAATGTTGCAGTTTTTGTGAAGTTGTTGAAAAGTATACTCTCGTCAGAATGCTGAATATAAATGGAGAGATGTGGATGTATGAAACATGAAATAGAGTTTGAGTGAATGAACAAAGTAATCAAATAAACAGAGAACTAGGATTTAAGTGAAATGAAATGCAAAAAAAAGTGGCGAGATGAAAATTGCGATACCAGTTGCAACTGAATGAAAAAGTCTGAGTGCACTTGGGCACGGCCTATTCGGTAAAACGCGTGAACGAAAAAAAGATGCGTGCTATTACCAAGAATCACTTGAAAATTATATGGTTACATTGATACGTCTGATTTGGCAGAAAGCGGTGAAGGTGGCATTTGCTCGCGGCATTTTTGAGCGAGTCACCAACAAGAATTGATGGCGCTTTCGACTATCGGTTAACATCATTTGCATCTGTTGCCAGGAATAAACGTTATTGACAAGTACCATCATATAAACGTGTTACGAACCGCCGAAATTCACTCAGGGCTTGTTCCAATCGATTCGCCAAATTCCTCAGAAGCAGCCTACGGTGTAGCCAGCCAAAGATATCGCCGTAGCTCAACCGAATCTTCCGCTCTGTTTCGCTTGAAGCCCTCCGCTCTCTCTCCGCCAAGTCTACCAATATTCTGCACTTCGTAAAGTTCGTTACATTATATATCGCATAGATAATTGTATATGTATTTAGTGGTACGGCGTGAGCGTCTGCCGCGAGCGCAACCCGGAGCTTTTGCGAGCAATCGAAAAAGACGCACGTCTCATCGCGATTCCCCTCGCGTCCAAATAAAATAGGATTTGGATCTCAGTCAAACTAACTTAAGTATATAGTATATCGGCGCACACAACGTTCGCGGAATAACAGAAATGTTGTTCTATCAATGCGAGGATGCTCATGTGAAAAAGAAGAGCGATACCCTCGGATTATCTACATAATTTAACGCAAGAGGGTAACTTTCTTTTTTTTGCCACGGGGAGGGAAAAAAACCACCAGCGAGAGCTTTAATCAAAATCGTCGGTAAACGCGTTGTGGCCAATTTTACCAACTTTTTTGTTCGGGGATAACGTGCGATAAATATTTATCGCAAGTTCGCGCGGTAAATTTGTGGACCAGACGTGATCATTGAGCCGGAGTGGGGATTTCGAGATGTATCGTAGCAACAGATGCAGGCAACGTGTCAAGCCAGCGAAAAGTGGCGGTAAGAAAACTTTTGCCTGCGAATTTGATTTTTATTCTGACACACTGCTTGAATCATCCAATCGAAAAACGGTCGTTCACTGTTCTTAAACACTAAAAAATGATCGATCGGAACGAAAAAATATACTTGCAGGAAATATAAACGCCTTAAATAAACGGCAAAAATTCTTTTGGTTTATACAAATTATTTTGGGATCAAAACCCAATTCCAATTTCTTGCTTGAAGGAAACAATTTTTCAGAGGGTATTTAATTTTTGAATCATACAGAAATAAACTTATATAAGATTGTGCACGCTTTATCAAATAAAATTTAAAATCTTGGTTTACATTGAATGAAATTTTCCAATAAAAGAAAATAAGAATTAAAACTCTAGTTGATCGGAATTGAATTTGATTTCTAAAATTGGCTAACAACAAATATAGGAATAGTGTCTTTGACTTCGAATAGGAACTATACGACTGAATAGTTGCCTGGATCCAACCGCAAATAGAAATACAAGAACCACATGAAGCAAATCTTCGATTTTTAATCCAAATTTCTGACTTTGATGTCGGTGAGTGGAGATTAATGTTCAAAGATATACGTATAGATATATAACCTAGAGGGAGATTCGTAAAGCTGGTTCAAATTTGACTCAACAGTAGTGGTGTACCTTTTGATGAAACGATGTAAAGCTAAAATTATTTATTTATTCATACAAAACTTTGTTAACCAATTTTCTGAGAACCAGTTTTAATTTAGTATTTCAGCTTAAAACAATATAAAGTCATCGCGGCATTTCGCTTTGCAAACAATAACACGTATTTACATAAAAGAAACATACTGAATATACACATCAATTTGCCTCTTCAATGAAAGGTCTAAATGATGAAATGCGTTCGCAATGTTTCTATGCACTTTGTGAACGTGTTTGCTTTATTACAAATTTTTGATAAAACGAGCATTTCAATTTACGTTGAAAATTAAGGTTTACCCTGTGCAAAAAACAATTTCTTCTATACGAGCTACCGAATTACTCAGTTATTCAATTTTTTCAACAGCTGTTTAGAGTTTAAATGAAGTTCGGAGCGCGCGCTCGAGTCAAAAATTCAGAAGAAACCGCTTTCAATTTGCCATTGGTAGAAAAGTCGCGAACATGTAACGAAGAAAACTTTTTCGTCAATTATTACGTCGCAAATGATCCGGTTTTTTTTTTTTTTTTTTTTCGTTGCTTTCATTGGCGATGTCTTTTACTGCAATAATATATAAGGATGCAAGTCTCGCAGCCTTGTGTAAAATATGCACGAAAAGTTGCGAAGAAATTATTCACTTTCACGATGAAAGAAACTCAAAGGTAAAACCTTTCGGATGCTTTTGATGGGTAAAAGAAGTCACAAGGCGAGCGTATGCGAGCTCAGGACTTTATGAAATAAATTAACCGGCAACGTAAAAGCGGAAGCTGAAAACACCGTGTTTGTTGGGCGCGCAACAGAAAGACATGCAACAAAAAGTGTGCTTTTGAGTATGTCCCATTTTGTAAATGTAATAAAAATGTTTTGCTCGTATTAGAATCAACATTTTCACGATGCTTATTCGTGTACGTTCGTTATTCAGAATTTCATTTAAATTATGAAAAGTAAAATCAATGCTCGAAAGCTTGAAAGAAAAAAATACAACCCGAGTAAAAGTGTATATATGGGTCCATGGGTATTCAAACATATATATGGCCCATTTATGGATACACTTATGTGGCATATATGGCACATAATATTGACATATATGGACTATAAATGACACCCATATATGGCACATAAGTAGCATTCATATTTGGCCCATAAATGGAGCCATATATAAATTTTTAGTTAGGTAAGTTGGCTTATATGAAAAGCTAATACTAATTTTGTGTTAAATTAACTGATTACTTTCTTTTAGAATTTTTAAAAACGTTGAATTGATATTTTCATTTATATTGCATTGACAGTTAACATTATGCCACGATTCGGTACAATTATTTATCGAATTACGCACAGCAACGTTGCCTGCATTAGAGGATAGCGAAGATTAATAGCCCTTAGCCGAGATCAACTTCGAAACTTGTGGAACAAATGAGAAACTTGAAGTTACATTTCAACTCCCGGCAGCCATTAAGTTACAAGTTCAATTCAATAGAAAAACAATACAAACCGCAGTACCAAAAGTTATATCTATTTAATATTTTATGGAAAAGATAGCACTCACTGTTTTGTTCTAACACGATGATTTATACGTCCCGTATAAAAATAAAGTGAGTTATATCCCCAGATCGATAATATCGAACCTAAATCAAAAGTTCGGTTCGAAATGTTGCGAGACGGTATCCACGTTACAGGGAGTTTCAATATGAGAGTAAACTAGAAAAGCGTGTATAATCATTGTTACGAACAAATCCAGTACGTTTGAAATTCGTCACGCCAGAGTGAACGTAACTGCGCTGAAAGTATATACGTATGTACACAGTACACCTCTTAAATTCTCATGGGAGCCATACATCGAGCAGACTGTGACAGTGCGAGACAAAATGCCCACCAATTCGATACAGCGCCATGAACTCCCTGTACGCCTTCCACTGGTCGTTTTCCAAAACGCTATCAAATATTTCGTTCCACGGCACCGATGACAGGCAATTGTTTATTCAACGTCCTTGTTCTGCCATTAATTTTTCACAATCAACTTCCACCCATATTAAAAAAATGGAGAACCTATATCTGTCATCTCTGTCATTGAATTGGCTATAAACTGTAAGACTAGACGGTTCTAATGAAATTATTAACAATAAAAATTATGAATTGAAACCTACAAAATTGCAATCAAATAAAACGCCGGAAAAGTCCTACATCCCACAACTTTGAAACAAAATTGTTAGGAACGTCATTTTCAACATTCATGTCAACATTTTAAAAAAGTAGGATTTTTAAAATTATGAATTTATGGACTCTTGTAACACACTATTCTTTTATTAAGAGAAGATTTGAAAAGTTAGCTTTGTTTACAAAAACGAGTCGAGGTTCATAAAAACAATTGTACTATCTCCTGACCTTGACTCGTTTTTGTGAACAAAATTAATTTGACACCACCTGTAATGTGTTGGTAACATTCATTTTACCGTGTGTAAATCGAAACAATACAATTTTGAATTGAATATACACGACTATACCAGACAGAGAGTTGTAGAGTTAAATAAACAGCTAATTAACAAACAAACAAATGGAGAAATAATAGGCAACTATGGAGCAGTTAAAGCGAGCTCTGGTGTAGCAACAAAGTACTGTACGTTTAGCCACAATGACTGGTAATAACATAAATGCTTGAATTATCGCGTGAATCAGCACATCAGATCAAAGCAGTGAAAATTATAATGCGGAATCTCTCAAGGCGAATTTCGTATGCGATCACGTAGGATTTCAGTCATGTACATAAATGTGTTTGCTACGAACTAGTTCGTAGTTGAGCTGCATAATATGCTTGGCAAGAGGAATTCGCGCATGATCGGGTCACGTTCTGTGCTATAACTTGGGCGAAATCTGGTTGATCCTGTGCGAAATACCGCATAACTATCGATAACGAGAGGATGGCTTTGCGGATGGCGTCAAACACGTATACGTTATATTTCTGAAAATGTTCTGTGCGGACTATCGATTGCACAACTTTGAATGCATAGAAATTGTTCCAACGCAGAGAGAGAGAGAGCCGCTCCCGTAAATAATCACGTGAAGGGTTTTATCAAAAAACTTTGATTGTATCTCCGCAAGAGTCTCACTGAGAGCTGAATCAACATGCATCTCGTTCGCTCGGATTACTCCGCGCTCGAACGCGACGTCGAAGAGAAAATAATACCGACGGAGGAATAAAAAAATAAGATTTGATTATTTTCCCGGCTGCCGATGGAACCGCGTTTACTCCCTCCCCCTCACGCCGTCTAATGTGATATTTATTTAGTCACGGCGATGGGTATGTAAATTCCACGGTGTCTTCAGGTATAATGAAAACTCGTTCTGCTCAAGAGCGATCCAATAGTCTGGAATAAATGTCTCCGAAACAGGTATAATTTGATGCAACTAAAAATACCGGATTTTTGTACGAAATGAGAGGATTCTTCCCTGCAGATTAGGAATCGTCCGAATCTTTTTGAAAATGAGACGATTTATTTAAATTCGCGGCGTACATTTCACCAACCGGAGAAATAATAGGTATAATTTCTAACCGTGACTGTGTGTATATATGCTAATCAGAATATTTTCATGCGGACGCTGGTAGAGACTCGAGCTGAATTAGCCACTGTGGCGGACCATAGAGAAACGGTCCACCGATTAAAACGATGTTAGCTAATTTTAACGATACCTATCTATAGAGACACAGTTGGAAATCGTAATGCCCGTTAGATTATTCAAGCTGAAACTAATGCGGCTAATCACGGTCTCACAATATGTTGTAAAAGTTCAATCAATTCCATAGTATTCGTGCTCAATGCGTAATTAACGTAATCCCAGTATCACAATTTCATTTGTCAACGAAACACACCAACTAATTTAACGTTGCTTGATATTCTATCCATTCGATAATAAACCAATGTCTTTTATCGGTTTGTTTTTTGTGTGCAGTGTATAACATTTGTTTTCATTTTTATATTGGCAAATCGGTTATATTACATACGGGTCGGTTGATATGATGATCCAAAAGCGCTGAATGTTTCGAATATCGTGGTTAGTTTTTGTTTATGGTGACGTTAATATTCCGGGTTGTACTACTTGCGTCTACTTTATTCCCTATTTTTTGCACCCTTGGAAAAAAATACCCCTCAATACCAAAATGTATTAGTTGTGATTGAGTATTCTGTAGGGTAAAATTACAACATAAAAAAACTCTCAAGACGGAGGATCGTAAATTCGTGCGTTATCACAATGGACTTATAAAAACCTTATGAAAATTTATTGCAATTTTATTTGCCTTATCATTTGCCAGTTGCTTTTTTTTTCATTAATGAAATCTATTTTTTCCATTAAGAATTCCTTTGGAATACTTTGTCGCATGCCGCATGAATTCTTAACAAAAATCGCATCAAGAAAATGTATCATATTTCATATAGTAATTACCTTTATCAAATTTCAGATATCATCTAGTCCTGTCATCTGGAGAATTTACGGCCAATGAGATGTCCAGCAACGTCTTTCTGCACCTAAAATAAAAGCACGAGTCAGTCGAAAGGACATGTGTGATACATCAAAACATAATGTCATATAAGAGTGCTTATAACCACTAAGTGCCCATTACATTAAGTAATATAACTGTTACTGATGTTTATCTTTTCCCCCTGATTTGCTCATACTCCGCACGAAAAAACGAGTGCCTATTCTGAAGATTTAGGAGAAAAGAACTATTACTCCTTGTTTCAGAGAAATACCAAGTCAACTATACCAAGCTAACGATAACGCACAAAAGAATACACTCACGGCCGAAAGAACAAAAACCAAATAACCGGACTGAATGCACTGAGAAAAAACTTGTTATAAACATTACTATAACATATAGTAATCGAGACATATCTTGAAAATTTTACGAATTATCCTATAACATTTTTATTTTATTTACTATAAATATAGTAAATTTTACTATGGGGTATAATAAAAATTACTATACCATATAGTTTTATTTTACATATATTTATTACAAGTTTCTAGTCAAATTTTTTAGATGTTGCACGATATGTCTGGATTGCCAGAAGTTATAGTAATTTTTATTACAAGTTTTTTCTCAGTGTGGGGAAAAATAAAATGTAGTGAAATTGCATTCACAGTTATTTTTCCTGTATCTCGAAGGACTTTTTATTCAGCGAAAACCTTTTTTTTCGTATGCAATTCATCAATTTTTTTAAAACCCCTGTGCCGTTACAAATTTCAAAACGTGTAATCCATCACCAAGCGCTTTGACGAAAGTAATTATTTTAATTAACCTTCCTATTGCGGATGATTCTTTGCCACCAACGCGATATTCGCGTTGAAATACAATATCAACATTTTGTGATTCACGGATTGACTTGAAATATTTTTCAGTTTTATTATACCCGACTTGTTTCAACGGCAATTGGATCGATATGATCAATATGACAAGCGATTTCATTGAAAAGTATATGTATGTGTGCATGAAAACACTGAGAAAAAACTTGTAATACAAATTACTATAACATATAGTAATCGAGACATATCTTACAAATTTTACGAATTATCCTATAACATTCTTATATTTTTTACAATAATTATAGTAAATTTTACTATAGGGTATAATAAAATAGTACTATACCATATAGTAAAAAATTATTACAAGTTCGTAGTCAAATTTTGTAGATGTTGCTCGATATATCTGGATTGCCAGAAGTTATAGTAATTTTTATTATAAGTTTTTTCTCAGTGTAAGCTATGTGATGTGTGTATTATTTAATTACGTTCATTTGCTTAATTGAATGCAATTCCAGAAGTAACATTAAACATGCTTTCATTGATTGGACGTTCCGGCGGAATCACCATTTAAACATCTAACTTCAACTATTACTCTATATTCTAGTTTCAAAGATCGAGAAGGTGGGCGGATAGTTAGAAGAGCTTGTCGATACGCTATCTCGCGTAAAGTAGAATACTAATAGGTTCGTTTACAGAGGACAATTGGGAAAATGTTAATTCCTTCTGGTATTGAGTTGGTAGCGTCGAGATTGTCTCATTTTGTGCAGAACCTGATTCTCCATATCTCCAAAGTACCATTCTTTTCCCAACGCTACACTGCAAAATGTAAAAAAGAAAGAATTAACACGAGAAATAACGAAACTGAAATGTTTCTGAAAATACAATTCAAAATAATATAAAATTTATTTTTGATATATTTTTTAAAACTTGACTAAACACAGCTTATTAAAAAACAAAATTTCACAAAATTCAAGACTGCCTAGATGTAAATTTCCACGTTATCCAATTTCTTTTCGCAGTTGCTTCGACAAATATAAGGTACGGTAACGACGCAAAAGCCAATAATTTTTTCGTTTCAACTTCGACGCGGAATTAGTCAGCAGCCAAATATACATTCATTGTCAATTTCGCGTTCGCAGTAGTTTATTATGTACGCGAGAGCAAGTAACTTGCAAACTGGAACGCTCCAAATATGACAGATGTGTCTTTCAAACTTGTACCTTTCTTTCTAAAATATACGAAGAGTTTTTTGCTCCGCGCGCTCGTTTTTAATGTTAAAAGCATCTGAAGGCAAACAGTGGCATACTTTAACTCACTTCCCTTGCTTTTAATGCCTAAGGTTATTCAATATGGAACCGACCTAGTTGAACGAGTCAAATCTTGCGCTAGGATAAAAAGTCAAAACACAATTTCTGCAAATGTGTATCTGGTGCAATTATTATTGAACGATTCAAGCTTTTTAAAATGAAACTTGATTTTCCCAAACGCGTGACAATGTTTCGAAACATCTGATTCATTTACGTGCGGAATTTGAAATTACACTGGCGTAATAATTTCTCTAAACGTGACACACAATGTAACACCCAAATGACTATCAAAATTTTTGACGCGTAACGTAATTCGAATTTAACTGAGCGTTTAGCATTTTGTATGCTCATCGTTCAAGTTTTACTACTATTCACCGTGAGACAATTTTGATGGAAATTTATTAATCAATAATTTAAAAGTCCCCCTATTGGGCTATAAACTGTAAATAATCGAGTTCATGTTACGTGGATAAAAAATCGAAGCGTTCAGGGTTTAGTTGAGACTCCCAGCCTGGGTCAGCGAGGGTGAGCGTGAAATAGTGCTACGCATAGCGCGCTGACGTTTACGCAATATCTGTACATGTTGCAAGCTGACGTCTAAGTTTGTTCAGTTTAGTTTGATAGGATCAGTTAGGGAAAAACAGAGTTGATGATCGAATCCACGTTTTCCACCTTTATTGGTTCGGAAAATTTATGTTCAGTAATTTTTGACGAGCGTATGAGGGTACATTCATGAAACTCATTAATCTGGAAAAACAGGATTTGCCTTATCAAACAAATGTGACATACTTATTTTTTTAGAAATCGTAGAAATAATCTGAAAACGAAGGATCATTATTTTATACGTGTGTTATTCGTATTTCATAAGGCAGATTTTCGTTAGATCAAAGATTAAGATTAAATTAATAATCATGTCTAAATAGCCGTAATGGCGAACTCCCTGTAGACCCATAACATAAATAAGCTTCGAAGGAGACTCGAATGAATTTTATAAAACAACCTTTAAATGTTTCTTTGCTAACAGCACTCCCGAGACGAATAGAATTTTCATTATAGCGAAACACTATAAAGTTTAATGTAATTAATTACATCCGTAAAAATCCATTTTACATATCTTACGCGGAACGTCTTTTTCTCTCCATCAAATCTAACTGCTCCTAAGGATGAATTCTTTGAAATAAAGAGGAAAATCCCTGGAAATGTATCATTTCAATTCCAAAATAATTTGCGCTAAAAACTCTCTCTCGTTTTCGCTGAGTAAATGAATTGCAATTTATACTTTTTTCAAGCTATAAACTATAGACTACGTACGTCAACCTAGGATAGAACACTTGTTCGACTACCAAAATCAATGCGGCGTATCGGGTCGGCGCCATTCTGAAATTTACAGCGTTGCAAGGCGGGCCAATTTTTGCAACGCTCGGTTGACTTGCTCTGCTAATATCGTTGGAACGAAAGTTGCACGCGCCGGCTTGAAAACGCATGCATATTTCGCACGTTACAGGATAAATAAACGGCTCGCAAGTATAATTCCAACAAAAATAAGGAGCTTACACTGCGCGTTGAGACTGACTTCACGGATGCTGCAGCTTACGTTTGAAATGCAGACGAGTCAGCTAGGCGCGTGGTGTTATGTATTATGTATACATAATACATAAGTGACACAATTTCACAGTAGGTTCGGAGATTACGAGTTTACGACCATATCCGCGCGGCCAACGAAAATATGCGGCCAACTTCTGGAGGCGCCGCGAATTTATTTCCCGAGCGAAATGAAATTTCGTCGCTGATAAGAACGAGGCCAAGAGAGCTAGCCGATTTTCTTTTTTTCACCCCCGCGATTTGTCGCCGGTGCCGTTTTCGAACCGCAGAATTTTGCGTTGGGCTAACGAGCAAACTTTCCACCGCAAGCGCGACACAGAATTTTTGCAGATTCGTGTGATCGACGAGTTCCGGCAAGAAACCCCGGAGAGCTCTCTTCCTTTCGCAACGAGATGCGGCCAACGTGGCTCGGAAATCCGTTCAAGTAATTCAATTTAGTACGAGTCGACGTCACGTTCTAGTGTGGTCCATTTCGTAGTCGCGACAAAAAGAGAAGACCCAAGCAACGAATAAAAAGACAACCGGAGACACCGTAAAGATTCTCGGACGTATCTTGTGGGGAAAAAACGAGAAGCACCAACTAAATGAATCCACCAGCGGGAATAATGTTGTGATACCAGAGATGGATCTTTAATCCCCCTCCCTCTTCTCTCCTTTACTTCTTCCATCTCCGCACAATAGTCTAGACATAGCGAACGAAAGAAGCCTGTTATAACGAAGATAGTAATTCGGATCTCTAATTGTTTTTCGGACTTCTGTCAAGTCCGAACTACCTCGTAACGTATATTACGAGAGGATGCATTACAAAAAAAAAGAAAACGCTTTTTGCACAACGTGGGAAGAAAAATATTTGGCAGAAAAATTTTGCAGAAAGCCAGGTGGTTCGTCTCGTGACACGAAGCAGGATAAATAATTTATTATGAAATATAAAGCTTGATTCAACTCGGACCATTAAAGGGGATTAAAAATGGTTTTAACTTTTGCTCGACGGGTAAAAGCGCAAAAGGTCACTTATCTCATTTTTCAACCAGCTGTAATGAATGAAAAGTCATTTAAAAAGGGAAAGAGCAATTACGCGTGTCTTTGGCAAGGTGGTCAGAAAGATATATAAGCTGCTCGTTCATTCGTGTAATACTCTTCTAAATAATGATTATTCGAGCGGAAGACGGGAGCGAGAACGGTCTTGGATCCTCCGGTCCGTCGAGCTTGAACCCAATCTCTTTAGCACATCGATAATAAATTCAGAATGTGCTCCAGTGATCGCTTCGGCAGCTATACGATGAGCATCGTGTCCTTTAAATTGTACTGCCAGATCGTCGATGCACTGCTCGAGCTTGGTGATAAAACCATCCCGGCGTCCAACAAAAAATGCCCACACCCATGTGGCAGAAAACCAAAAAAGCAGGCGAGAACAATCAGCCATTATCACGCAATGCTAATTGAATTATTTTCTCCTTTTTTTTTATGTGTGCACAAAGTTATGAGGAAAACAGCGGCTGATATATTTCAGCGATTTTTTGTCGGCACGCGTATACAGCGGTGGAACCCGGTGAGTAATAGCTGAGGGTTCATTATTGCCGCACTTTTTTGCCTGTTATTTGATTATTAAGAGGCGCTAAAACTCGGGGCATCGCGTAAACATAATGTAATCGTCCACGTGCCTAACTTTGGCCAGTGGCCAATTAACAAATGAAAAATTACCGCGACTTTTTTTTCCGACTCCCCTCGGGTGATAAGTTTTTTGCCAACTGCGTAATATCCGAAGCACAAAGAGTCAGATAATTTTTCATTTTCAAGATTGGTACACACTCTTCTTCGGCAAAAAAAACCTGCGAATGGTGGAGAAAAAAAAACAATTGTTTTTAACTGGTGAAATATCATTATATGTTTAACAATTTGTGATACACAGTTATTATCCTGACAGTTCGCGAATTGGAATCGCCCGCACTTCAGAGAGAGGATCAAAATAAACTCATTTGCGATTAATAATGGATTCCAAGAGTAATTACAAACAATGTAATTGAATGTTTATTATTCATCATTTGTCTTCGACAGTGAATACACTCGTGATCGAAATTCCGCGATTAGTATGTTGCAATATAACGTCACCACCAAAGTCGTTTGCGGCAGTAATATAAATAACATTTGCATTATATGTTTGTAATTAGGATTGTTACTACGTAACAAGGCTCGGGCCAGCGGCGTCTATCGAACAAAGGCATCCAATTTGTTATGTAGGCTGCAGGACCACAGTCGCCTGACCGTAGCATGCGTCCTGTCCTACACACGTGACACGCGGCCAAATCATGCGAAATTACGATGTAAATGAACTTGCAGCGTGAAATATAGGGCTCCTGTGTTTAGCGAAGAAAAAAACGCCCCATCCACGGGGTTAATATGATTTGCTAATTTTATTCATGTTAACGGCCATCGGATACACCGCGGCGGCTCTAAATATGCAATTTTTCAGAACTTGCATATTTGTTGTGCAGAAACAAAATTACCGCACATTTTTAAATTCAATTTTTGTTGGCAAAAGTATAGAAGATGTTACAAATATTTAATCACAGTGATGATTGTTTTTATTTCTTTTTTTCCAAATGACGACAATGGTTGCGAAAATTCGTCGGGAGGGCGAGGCAAATAGAAAAAACAGGACTGATTAATTGGTAGCATGGAGGACCATTTGGCGACCGGACAATCACTGCTTGTTGGCGGATCGAACTGCATCCGCCGAGTAGTCCGATCTGTCGACCCGAGTTTATACGTAATAAGAAGAGGGTGAGGCTTGAAAGAGCCCTCGGTACGATAGCAGCAAAACGCTGGAGATACACACCAGCGAGATAAATGTAAGTGATTGGTCATGAGTCATATAGCGAGCAATTGCACGCTCCATTACGTCTGTTCGCCATTTTCATTCATCGTGATATACCATCGGCATTGAAACTATTCTACTTTAAAGGCCGTATAGATCAAAGAACCACACAGATACACACACAAACCTCGGCAACATTCAATTTGGCACATAACAAGAAACAATTGACACCAGACATTATTCTCCATCAACTTTTACTTTGGATCCGCTTTCTCGTGGAGTTTTATGGTTTTCCAACTATTTCTGGGTCAGAAAGATCAAGTGCAATTTTCTGTGAGCTGAGCGAACCAAATTTTTTTTTCCTTCCCTGACACATTTTATCATGATGAAGAAAATTGTTGTAGTCGCGGTGGTACAGTGTGATTAAATGATTGGCCGTGCAATAAAACTTCACCTAACGACCCCAAAACAGATTTCATTTATTCAAGTGGCGTCTCTAATCAAATTACCAGAGGACTCTGTATTCATATGTCAACACAATTCGTTTGATTCGAATGCCGCATTGTGTTTTATGGCCGTGAAAAGTGCATTAAATATACACCGAATTATTGTGGAAATTTTTCACATTAAATCAGGCGTGCGTCAAACGCATCGAATGTATGTGATGCGGGCACAAACGGCCATATCGATTCACAACGTCCCCAGTTACTGCTCGCATAAGAATTTCACGCATTTGGATATTAGATATTTGGATTGATTTGCTGAAATCGCAGATGTCGAATTCGGATAATGCCACTTTTGAGGCACAAATCACGTGGACGACACTCTTGGTAATTTGTTCGCAGTCCGTAACGAGGCGTATGCACCCTAACCCCGATGGAAAAATACAAGTGGAGTTCCCCATTTATGGTCGGACATCCATCAAACCCAGAGCTGATTAAGGCCGGCCCCAAAACCAAAGTTATACCCAACTGTAATTCATTTTATTGTCGATTGCGCGCGAAAAAAACCCTTCTTCATTAACGCGTCAAGATATTTTTGGCTCGAAATTTTCTTATCTTAGGAAAAGTAACGAAATGTCTTCAAATAAAATTTGATGAATAAAATACACATGAGAAATAATTTTAATGGATTTTTGGTAATTTATTTTGTATGTTTGTGTATTTTTTTTTTTTGTTTTTGTTTTTTGGTAGAGATAAGGAGAATTTAAATAATATTTTTTTATGATTGTTTAAAACTACAATTAAATTTGTTTGATTTTTTAAATAAAAGAAAAACAAATTTGCTTTTTCCCCATTGAAATGAGATGACACGGAAAAAGGTGGAATGAATAAAATTTGATAATGATCGGACGCCTATAATTGAAAGAAACGAGACTATTTTTAGGGGTTGCCAAAGTCTCGTAAATAAAAGCGCCGTGTAACATTCGACAGTGAGAAAAAAGAGCAACAATTGAGAATGAATGGGATTAAACGATTAGGGATACTGTCGTGTGAAGTTTTATATAGGATCACTTCACGATAAACGATCCTATTTTTCTCCAACCAAATCCCACCTTCTAATTTTGCTTGTGCGAAAAAAGGATTGCGTTAAAATGGGCATTGTTTATCAACGAACGAATTATTATGTGCAGATTATGGGCTGAGCGTGATTTAATGAAATCCAGTTTGCAACGCCAAAGATTTATAGCGTTTTTGAAAACAACACTGCTCTAATCTGAAGATACAAAGGAGTCTTTGACAAATTTATTCTCTAAACTTGAAAATAAAAAATTGTATACAAAAATATTCATTCTGCTACGTTAGGTACGAAATTCAATTATAATTTCGATTTATAATTTTTATCAGTGAATATCCGTTTTCCACGTAATCTTCAGCCGATAAGCTGTTGAGTAAACTTATCGACACAACCAGCTTCAACTAAATCATATTTTGTCATAATCAAACTCCAAGCATCAAAAGTAGCTTGGAAACTATACATAATCAGAACAACACAAATTTAATGAAAGTGCGATCAGTGTAATCAAAATTTACATAACAACATTTTTCCATTTTCGTGTAATTGACACAAACAAATAGCCGCAAAAGGGAAACATTTCCACGTGCTTGGTCACTTATGAATAATTTCTGCCATATGACAGTTCGAAAGGGCCGAAAACACAATGACGAGCACAAAAACAAAAGAACCTCCGATTGGCAAACGACAAACCGCATTTGTTCGACGGACAGTTTAATCGCTCCGAAAGTGTTTGTAATTCGTAAAGCTCGTGCAACAAGGCATAATCTAACGGATCGTCCAGACGCGCATAAATATCGACGCGCGCCCACAGGTATCACAAAAAGATACAATCGTATTAATGAATAAAATCGTTGTGCAAACTGATATTGTGTCCAAGCTCGGCCATTCATATTAATCCCGAGACTGTCGCGCCCTGTCAATCAGAGCTCTCGTTTTAATTCGAAAACGTTTAATAGTTATCGCGCGATTGTTAACTCGCGTAAATTGAATTTCAGAATTGATATTACACTTCGGCGTGTAATTATTTATGCATCAGTGCTGTTCGTGAGGCAGCGGTAACTAATTATCTCGTCGGCGCACTTGTAGTCTGTCCTCGTAGCCGTTGCAGTC
Organism: Trissolcus japonicus; assembly: GCA_030522925.1. Classification (NCBI taxonomy): domain Eukaryota; kingdom Metazoa; phylum Arthropoda; class Insecta; order Hymenoptera; family Scelionidae; genus Trissolcus; species Trissolcus japonicus. The sequence continues at coordinate 93,664 of JAPYZS010000183.1, read as the reverse complement.
GTCAATAAGCAATACAACAAGCGAATCAAAGTCCTGGGAAAGTCGCACGTGCACTCTGTCGGCTCTCTTCATTTAAATGATGCAAATAAGCCCGTACAATAACTGAATTTAAATTAGTCACATATTTTTACGCTCTTCCAAAAATAAACTCTGATTCAAACCCCTGCGAGATTTCGTTTCAAATTCTCAGTCAATGTCAAATTCTATAGTCTTGTCCAAATTTCAAACGAGGAATTATATTATTTACACTTACAGAACACTATTTAATCATCGAATAGATTAGTCGTCCAGCTAAGAATTTTATTTAAATTATTTCCATTTTCATCGAAAATTCAATTTTAATCACGCCGATTGAAAAATCCCGGTCCGCCGGCTAGGAAAAACAGTTTATCCGAAAGAAAAACAAAAGTAAATAATTGATGAAACAGCCGCGTCGGTTCTTTTGATTTGACACGTTATATTCGGTCGTCGCATTTAATCTAAAAAGCAATTCGGGCATAGGCAAAACAAACTGCGACAACATTGTTTCTTATATGTAAATAAGTTTCATTCGTGTATTTGTGTGTATGTGTGTGTGTGTGCAGGATCGCTTGCAAATGTTTGGAAACGTGGCTGTTGAGTTACGCATAAATATGTATCAAGTTGCAGAGAGAGAGAGCGAGAGAGAGAGAACGAGAAAGGGAAAGAAATAGAGAGAGGTTGGCAATAAAGTAAACTAACGGAGTTCGACGTGTAGTCCCAGTGACGTTGTTGTTATTTTAATTAATAACAGCAGCTCGGGCTCGGCTCTGGCAGCCGGCGCCGACCTAATCTGACGTTCTACATAGCATCCCTCGCGTGGCCCTACTGTACTTAATCGAAGCTGACTTGAGCGCACCCTTCCGCCGTAGACAGTTCATTAAACATTGAAAAAGCCACTCGGTGCGCAAGACCAAACTCTCGAGTGTAGTCGAGGTTACGGTCAATCATTACCATCGAGGTTTATTCAAAAATTACGTGATCCATTTGGTATCCCCGATGACCCATTCGCAATGCCAAACTCGCGATTCCCAGGCGATCCATATTAGTTACCTGATAACTCAAACAAAGCTAAACCTACAAAATCCCATAATTTACTCAGATCATCGAGAGTGCTTCAAGCTTATCGATTTGCATTCACGATTCGCTACGTAACGTAATCAAAAGCTCTGATAAGCAGGTCTGGTGTAGACCTGCAAAGGTGCAAGAGTTGGCTCGGTTATTAGGATTTATGGATGGCCTGCAAGTTGTCACATGGATGCTCGCTTTTCCCAGATTGCAAATGGGTCTGACTCATTATTATCTGCACTGTTGAACTCGTGCTCGAATCGAAGGGTAGAAACCAGTTAATTGATGCAGACGATGTATCTTGATCAAAATATAGTTTCACTACTATCTCCGTGGTCCGATTGAAACAGTGATTACTCAAAACTTATTCCAGTAGGCTTTTGTGAATCAAAATCTTAAGAGAAATGGGTAAAGTAAAAAGATAAAATTATAAATAACTTCTAATTTCAAATAAGTTTAATTTAAACGGGTCCATCATTTGACTGCAGATTCGAGTACCTATGTTTGTACTAGAAGGAAAAGGGTATTTAAATTTGTATTCAAATTTAAACGTTTTATATCAAATTAATGTATGAATTCGGCAATAAAAGAAAAATGCAATTTATTGAAAAATTGATCACCGATTTAAAATAATGTAAACAGGCTTTAATTACTTGTTGCAACGTTGATCCCGCAGGCATGACGTGAAATAGCAAAATTAAACAGTATTATAGAAAAATTATTCAAGTTTAAATAACACCGAATACGAAATTACATCATGTAATGTAACTGCACTTGCACGTTTGAAAAGTTCCAATTTCTAGAACATTTACTTCTTTGATCTATTAAGCAATTACGTGACCTCTCAAACGCTTTCAAATATTCAAACTTATGATCAATTCAAATAAGAACTGTGCACCAATTATTAACGCAGCTCGAATCTGCAATCAAAATGCCCTCTCTCGATAAGATTTTTTTTTTTTTCAATTAATTTGAATATTCAGTTAAATATTTGTTGTTCTCGTAATTCTTTTTTTTTTTTACATCCTGATGAATAAATAAATTATTAAGTTCAAGCTTTATAGTTGATGGTTTCTGTTTGATGTTTAATGAATCGATTATACGTCAGTTGTTATTCAAGCTTAAGGTCAAACCGTAGAAGCACATTTGTGCATCAAATGCACATTCACTCGTATGACATGAATGCCGAGGGTAGAAGAGCACAGACTTCATGATTCCATTATCATATGGATCAAAGTTATGCTGACTATCACAGAAATTTGTATACCATGTACTGCTGATAAGTGGCGCTCCCAAACAAGATGGACAGCTAAGGTCCATAACTAGATAACGTAACACATGAGTTGAACGTGTATTTACAGCTCGTTTTATTATGTGTTAATTTTACTATTATTTTCGCGCTTTAGTAATATCAGATTTAACAAATATCAACATTGTAAAAATAAATATTTTCACAATTCCTCTTTACACACATTTTTACAAGCATTGTTGTACAATAGGTCCTTCTCTTCCAGGGATACTTATTTTCAATATTTTCGACCCTTAAAAATGGTACCCATGAAGTCAAAAGATATCATGCTTGTTGACTTCCAACGACCAGCTGAAGATAATTGGGGACCAAACATGCATTATCCCTCTTCGACTCTAACGTATATACCTACATCAAAATAAAATTTATATATGCAATACAAAACTTCTTTTTATTACAAATCATTAAAAAGTATTAAATTTTGTGAAAAAGGATAGGAAAGATTTACAGTATTAGAGACGCTGTTAAATATTCAAAATGGTTGTGTAATGAATTTTACAAGTCAGCTGACCAAATTAATTCGCCTTTAAATTTAAGCTTTTGCAAACTTCGAATTGAAAGATCTTCTATCACTACATAAACTCTAAGAGAAACCATACCTAATCAGACTCAACTCAAGTCTCTCAAATCTGACGGCTCTTGAGGTCTCCAGGTGCTTTGCCAGCTATAGAACTATGGTTTGGTCTGTACACTGGAGTTCCTTTGATCCAATAGTCAAACATCGGTTTTGGAATAAATATGTTCCATTTTTCACTCAGATTTATGAAAAATTGGATCAATCCGATCCGTTTTCCTACATTTTGATTTCGTGCCAAGGGAACAAATAATCCTGCTGTAATGAATTTTTCAAACTATACTGTACGTTAATCTAAGATTGGTTCTCTTCTTTTTCTCTCCATCTCCCTCTCTCTCTCTAAAAGTGTGTATCCATTAACGAAACGAAGAAATGCTCGTTTATACACCGGTAGAGTAAAATTGCAAGGGATCAATCGTTCGATTCAACTCGCTCGAATGGTAATGAAAAATGAAACGAAGCAAAATAAAAGCGCTCCATTTGAGATGTTATTTTTTACTTCAAAGTAGCAAACCAAAAATATTTTTCCAACCACCCACTCTTCGCCAACATCGTGGTGTGCGATGAAAAAAAAAGAAAAAGGTTCAGTTAATTTACATCAGAATTCTGCGAACAAATTTCCCGGAATAACACATCCGAGCGCAAATTTCCTCGCGGCGGCAATGTTAAAGCTCACACGAGAGCGATCACTCAACTTCAACTATAATGACGTTGTCAGTTATTATTACAACTTAATAAGAATTAAAGTCAAATTCAGAAGAGCTAGGATGAATATTCGATTACAATCATCACGCAAAACAAATAGACTGAAAACTTCTCGGGTTCGTTATTATCTTAACAAGGCCGGATATTTAAATCAAATTATTCTCTGAGCAACCTCGAGCGCATTGTATTAACGGCTCACAAACGAAAACTGAATAGTTTAGTTTACTAGAAACAACCCTCCAAGTTTTATACGGATCAAAAGGTACTCGAAACCCATTACTTGCATCTGATATGATTTCCATCCTGGAAATCAAAATGCACAAGGATCCGCGTGCAAAAGTGCCCTTAAATTTGTTTCGACCAGGACAGCCGAAAAATCGTGCCCCGTGACTAATCAAAGGGATTAATTAAGATTTATCTGCTGCATACACACAGAAGAATCGAAAAGACAAATAAACGTGGAAGAATACATAAGGGTCTGCCTACACGGTGCGTGCGGCTGTTGAGCCGTGCACGTGCCCTCGAAGCGGCAAGATAAAGAGAGAGGCCCAGCGACCCTCGTTGATTTGTCACACGAATAAACGCCCGGGTAAGGACGCGACAAGCTACTGGACCGTTTCAAACGGTCCTCGATGGGCCGTCATGGCTGACTGACACTAATAATGGCCGGCTTTCCATATGTCGTCTCTCTTGGCTCTAATACAGCCGTTCCACCTATTCCCGAACGTTTTCGCTGCTCCAATTGTGTCGTGTCATGATTTCTGAATTGGCTTTCCGGTCGCCAACAATCTCCGGCGCCCACTTAAAATCATGCAAATTATGCTGCTTGTATTATTTTAGTCCCATTTTTTTCATATGCAATTGCAGTTGCAACATTTTTCCATTTTGGTCTTCTTTGGGTACGAGAACTGGCATTCTGTTCTTCCTAACTTGTACTTCGTAACACGTTACTGCTCAGCATGATTAGATTACATTAGATTATACTGAAAAAAAAAAAGATGATCACAAATTAGAAATAAACATATACCAAGTAAAATATTTTTGCAACTAAAAAATATATCTACAACAGCCATGTGCTATTGTTGTTATTGTATTATACTCATCGTATGTGAACTCATATTTAAAGCAGCAATATCCATAAGAGAACAATACTTTCGTCGGTTAACATCTCTTATTTAAATTTGAAATGTTTTCATCGTGAAAAACGTTCAGGGTTAAAAATAGTCCGGACGATCAGGCCATCGGCAAAATACAAAACACTTTTCACGATACGTCTATATCTGGCCGAGGGCGGATAGTTTTGGCCTGAGCCTTTTGAGCCCGGAGGGTGACTCCGAATCGCACAAAAAGGTTATGCATGTAACGCGATCCACGCTTCGTGCGAGACACATCTGACGGGCGACGAGAAAAACCGAATTGCTGACGTTTCTCATGAAAGTCATTGCGAAAAATAATCGTCAAATTGATGGCGCTGTCATTATTGCACTCGTCATTTTATAATAGCAGGGCGCGTTATCAAAACGAGTGTGACAATTTTGCGAGCGAGTTAATCCGACGCTATTAAATGATCATCATCACGCGACGCACGATAATTTCTGCACCGAGGGACAAGTTCGACCCACGCCACGTGACGTGACCATAGAATTTAGTTTTACCTCCTGCAAACTTATTGACCCACGCTGCGCGGCGCAATGTGACGCCAAATGCAGGGTTGGTTCCATCGCATAACGGCGCCACACTATTACCGCGTACGACACATCGTGTGCTCCAACACTGTTTTACAATACTCCCGACTGTTGCACAATAGCTAAAAATAGTTTACAAAAGGGGCTTATTTAAACGCACATTATGTCCAATAAAAGCCTTCAAAACCCCTCTCGTAACCCCATCTTCGCATTCTGTCGCTAAACGATTTCGTCCGCTGATACTCCTCCACCTTTTTGTCGTGGAAACAAAACTACGCGAAATGAACTGGAATACGAGCATCGCCTGCTATCTAAGGGACGAGTTAATTTGATGGCGGGGATTTTTGCGCTCTCTTTCAATGCCACGAAAAATCGAAAATAAGTGGCCGTGAGTTTTTTTTGCGACAAAAAGTTGTTGTTCCATCGTTGAGAATAATCGTCGTGGATTAAAATTGGATGGTGATATTCTGTTGCTAAGTTTTAGTTTTCTTAAACTCGAAAAATTATTCGAAACAAAAGAGATGAATAATAACATGATTATAAAGAGAATAAGGAACGTTTATTGATAAACAAAAGGAACCTTTAAATTCGTAAACCGTTTATGTAGCTGACAATGAACAACACAAGCTCCGAGCACAAATGCCATAATTATAGAGAGATTTGTTTTGAACATGAAAATGTAACTATTATGCACGTTCTGTAAACTGAATATACCGAATATGAAATCGACTAGTTTTAATAATTAATTAAATCATCAAAGTACAATGACTAAAAATTTGCATAATTAATTTGAAAGTCAGAAACTTGAAATAGAGAGACGAGAAAGATTCTTAAAAATGTTCATTTAGAGGGCAACAATTCCTTCCCTCGCAGTTGGATATGAAAGATGAAGCAAATTTCATTTGGGATCCACAACCGTCGTTGATTGCAACATTACTTATTGCCATGCATCAACTCATCGCAGTCACATTCTTTTCTTGATAAAATTCGCACGTCAAGAGTCAGCGCGTGTCTCGAAACTAGCACACCAAAAAAAACTGCAACAGCGCCGCTGTCCAAAGCATGCTAACAAAATTTGCAGCCACGAAAATCGATAACTTTCATTTCGCGGGTAATATTGAATCCATTCTTCGAGGCGCGACATATTTCATTTTATCTGAAATTCTTCTTCCGGGGTGATGGGGCACCTCTATTTCTTCCGTATCAAATTAAAGTCGATGAGATTTATGGCCTCGCGCTTCTAATTTCCATTCTCGTTCGGGTCGGCCAAAAATGACCGTCTAACGCAATCGACTCCGAATAAAATAAAAAAGAAATAAAAAAAGGGAAAACTGTTCCGTTTAGGTTCATCCTCGACATTTATTGCGTTACATTCAATACTCCCCTAGAGATTTGCCGGAAGAGTGAAAGAAGGAATTACCGAAATCGATCCCTGCGAAACTTCCATTCAACTTGCACGCTGTCTAGATCAGTCTAGATAGCGCAGAATGCAGTCTGACAGCATTAGTAGATTTTATCGGGCGCTCTCTCTCGGTTAGGGACGATGCGTCAAACGGCATGACTCACGGATTGACGTTACGATGAATACTGCGGGAGATTTAGTTTTGTCCATTTTCAGTGATAAAAGGCACCAAAAAAGAGCGCATCGAAGGGATTACGAGTGTATCTGTGCAAACTATTGCCAAATCTTTCGTCCGATGATGAAAAATAAATTAAATTAATCGACCCCTTTGTCCCACTGACATTGATTGATATATTGTTACGATGGGCAGTAACTGAACATCCATGCCCGAATTCAAAATCGATCAAATATAGTATATAACACTCTAACACACCGTCATCGAAATGTCATCGGCTAATTTTAGATAAACGAAATTGAACCATCGCGTCAAAAAAAGTTTTTCTCCGTGTTACGATTGTTTATTGATGAATAAAGCCATTTTTGTTCTGTAAAAGATGAGTAACAATGATAGATACCAATTTCTTTTTCCTTGATATCTGTCACTTCCAGTTGGACGACGCTGATGTCGAAGTTTAAAAGCTTTTCCATTAAAACAGAGTTGAACGTCTCCGGCAAAAGTCGACACGGTCGCTAATTATGAGCATTTTTCCCGGGTTTCGTGTCTTGCAGCACTCCTGAAGCGATTTTCATGCACAAGAAACGTAAACAATGCGGGCACATAAATCCAACCACCGACGGGCATTATACCGCCACCTAGTGTGTTTTTCCACTCACATATTGCTCGGACTCGTCACAGGTGGCACGGATTCTATACAAGCCGTGCGCGCTATTTTCATGACAAAAGTCCATTTAATGCGAATTCTCGATTTCATATCCTAAACACAAATGAACGGTCATTTGCTCATTCATTTCAAGTACAAACGTAGTTTGGTGTAACACGGCACTTTGCGCCGCACTCTCTCCGGTCTGTGTCAATAATGATCCGAGCCCCATGCACGAGACATCGATATAAATTTTGTATTATTTGAATTTATGGCTCCATCGAGTGACTTTTCATTCAAACGTTCCAATTTCATTTTGTGCATTGTACCGGATTTTGATTATACCGGCTGGGATGCGGCGCTATCCCTTAGACGCGGTCAAATCCGCTCAAATGATCAGCCGCTGGACAGTGATTAAAATAAATCCACGCCGTGGGTCTACCTTCGCTTGATTGATAGAAAGCTTTTCGTTATTCCTGCTGTGCGAAAAATCATTAAACCCAGCTGCGCGCCTGAAGGAGAATAAAAAATGCAAGGAAATCTTGTCCTCGTACCTTCGCAGCCATCAGGCGTCTTTTTTTATATCAGGGCAAGTTTCATTCTTTTCATCAACAAATATATACTTGAAGGAGAGTGTGCTCAGTATATACAGATTGTATCGTTAACCTTTCTTCTTTGTCTTACTATTTGTCATAGAAACAGTTGTGCTTTGATTCGATTCTGCCGAGTTAGTGAACTGTTATTTTACAGTGAATTGTTGAAATGTTCAATTTAAAAGCGAGAATAAGAAGTTGCAATTTTTTCGATTGGATCTGATGAAAATAGGATGTAGGAATGATATAGATCGAAATCGTTTTGAAGATGGTAGATAGGGCTGTGAAACTTTTTATATGAATGTGCTCCGGCACGAAAATTACAATTCAATATCGCAATAGAGGGACAAACACGAAGCAACGCCAGATCCCATTGACGCTCTCATCAATCTGGATTTGCAGATTAGTCGCAGACGTTGCTTCCATTTTGCCGACGCGTAAACAAATCCAGCGACTTCTAACGTCTGATAAATAATCTACGAATAGGTAATTAATCTCCCCGTCCAGGACATGTCTTCTTGAATTCGATTCAAAATTGATATACCCGGCATCGATTCAAACCCAACTCAACCATCGAACGTTCAACAATGACAAGTATCAAAGCAAAAGATCCACAGATAGCGCTGCGATCGGTTTCCAACTTGGACAATCTGGGATTAAAGAAATTTCATTGCAACCTGTGAAATGAAGTTGGTGGATAGAAAGTGACGGGGCAAAAGCCGTCGTAAAAAACGTAGCCCCGGGATTGAGCAGGCGAATTTATTCGCACGCTCTAATGCATATGCATGCAGCGTCTGTTGTCATCGGTCGAATTCCCAAAATCCTTCCAAATGTTACTTATTGCCATCGCGCGGCCTTTTTTTCCTCTTCGCAGTCTGCTGGGGGATGACCCGCTCGTGCCATAATCCTCAATAATCACTATCGAACACGAAATCCCTTTTACAAATTTCATTCGCAACCTCGCTGCCCTGGTGCATCGAGCAATAATCGTTACCATTATGATGAGCTGTAATTGCATTACTCTGACATGTAAAGAAAATTTAAACCACAACAGAATATCGGAAAACAAATAAAAAAGGAAAGAATCTAGACTAAAGACTATACTCAAGTTTATAATTGTGAGCAACTTCTTTTCGACACAATTTTGGGTCGAAATTTTTGAAAATTTGAAACGAATGTCTGACTCAAGTATATGTTAGGATTACTATTGTCAACCTAAACTCGCGCTGCGTTTTACAATTATGGCTTCACGCAGCCAAAGTGATATTAGAATTACAAACGCTACATTACCTCCTTGAGACGAGACATTCATCTGATACAGGCTGCATCTGATCTTTGTTGTAATTGATATGATACCGTGGATGCAGCACAGGGAGCACCGAGTTCATATCTGATGACGGCTTTTGATGAGGCGCTTTAGATCATCGTCTGAAATTTAAACGAAATGTATATAGCTTTAAGCACAATTTAATAAGCATTATGGAAAAACGTAAGTTAAAACACCAATTAAAACTTCTTTTCCCGAATAAAATCAACTTCAACTTCATTCTTTTTTCATTGTAAAATTATATTTTCTGAAATTAAAATTAAAATAACACCTCTTCCAGCCTTAATACCAAAACTTGTGATTAAACAATTCTCATCTTGGATAAAGTTCATAAAAAAAAGTATTCAATTTTTCTACAATCTCTTCAAATGTTTCCAGATAAGCAGATTTTTCGCCGACCCTCTACAAAAGATTCTAAAAATAAAAAGTTCAAATCGACTTGTTTAAAAACAAGCGCTATCGGGGTTTATATAAACACTGAGTCTTTTTTGGATGAAGCTACGTTTATCGACATATCGGAAGAGTCCGGCTCGCGGGCTCTTTGAAACAACTCAATTTTAACGAACGAGATTCTCTTCGCTACTCTCAATGAAGGTATTTACGTATAGATGACACGGCACGTCATGAATGGGGGTCTGTATGTATACACGGCTTTCAGCGATGAGGAAGCAAAGAGTCGTTAGTCGGACACGTTAATCCCCGCGTCATTAGAGCCGAGAGAGTCTGACACAAAGTTTGCCTGTAATCAATCAAGTTATGCCTTCTTCGCAAAGCAATGCCGCTCTTTTAGAGGGAGAAAGAAAAAAGCCTCTAATCCATTTTACAGGCAAGAACATTGGCCGTCAAGTTAATAGCAGTGTGATGGTATATCCCGCATCCCGCCTCCTTGTAATTTCGGCGCGCCTTATCGCGCAAACTTGACGCATCTCTCAGGATGAGAGAGCGCCTCTTTTTATAAGGCGACAGCGATTGTGAACCCTGATTGATCGTCCGGGGATTAAACTGTTCAATGCCTCGGCGATAATGCCAAGTCGAACAATGTGAACATCGGAGCTGTCGCCTCGTCAAAACCCGGCAGTTCGTAACGCTCAAACACGTGTTACCCCGTTGTTCGACACAAATTGAATTTCGATCAAGTTTTACGCCACTGTTATTGTTAACTCGAAGCGTTTAGAAAATTTGTATTCAATTAATATTCACGAGCGCCAAGTTACACATATATCCACTGTGCGCTCCAAATCAATCAAGTTTTAATGCACACCTGCGGGAAATAAACCTCTCTTACTGCATATCGTAACGCACACGCGATTGCCCAGTAAAATTTAAAAAAATAGAAAATAGTACAAATAACTTTGAACATGGTATACGAAATAACCAAGGATATTTCACTCTCGGTTGATGTCTTGCCATGACGCGATGCTTTTTCGTATATTATACTCGTATTTTCCTTTACTCGTCTGTCTCTAAGCGAAAGATCTATTTTCAATTTTTCAAGTGCTTTAATGTCACGCTAAGGAGCTTTATGCATACGGTCTGCCCAACTCCCTATCTCTCTCGCTCTCTTTCTCTCACACACTATTGCTTGCGTTATTTTGTAAGGCCGCGACAAATGAATTTCAACAAATCAATTTCACATCAGTCGCAAGTGTTTACCGCCGTCAAATATATACGTGCCAATTTGTAACAACAGATGATGTATAAAAATCAAAAATGAATCTATATTCTCATTGCGATAAATCAATGTCGTTTCGATTGATTTCTAGCTTAGGCATTCATTCTCTCTCTCTCTCTGATGTTGTTTGCGAGACTTCCGCGACTGTTTTCATTGTGAATTAATTGAGTCGTGATTTGTCCATAATCACATTTATCAACAGCAATAGATGAGCCCCGCGCAACGAACGAATGCAATCATGATTCATGTAATTTCTACAAATCATCTCGCATTAAATGATACAATGCAAACACTACAATAATGTCGGATTTATTAATTCGGTTATACGTGTTATAGTTATATCCTCTCTCTGCGTATCGGAATGTTCGTCAATCGCGTTTGCTAGTTGTGCATTAACGATTGAATTATCCCGTGCAATTTCCTTTCCGCCCGTTGTAATTCACTCGCGCGGCGAAAATAAAAAGCACAAAAATTATAATTTCATCAATCGAGCGTTTGTCGGTGGGAGGGAAACTGGAGCTTGTCGCTCTCATTGTTCCCTTTCATAATTCCGCCGATGTAATTGTCGAAAAAGTCTCCATTGTAAAGGCGACCAATTCCTTCCATTATCTCTTTTCACGGAAACACGACATTTTTCCGCTATGAAAGAAAATGACTTGGCGCACGGTGAAAGGAGGCCAAACACACATAATTATATAGGCACAATTGTGCGCGCAACTATTGGAATAACGCCGCTTTATCAAAAGTTTCGCCGCGCAGTCGTAGAAAAGGACTATTAGAGAGCATCGGGCGATGACGATTGTGACGAATTGTTCGTTAAAAGTATATATAAGAGCGAGGGTTGCCGTGACAACCGTTTGATCGCGGGGGGATCCAAAGAAAACCACGCGAAGTAACTGGGGTGAAGTCTGAATTACGTGTGCTAATTTGTTACTTGCGGGGATGAAACGCGAATTTGGCGCTCCGATCGTGAGTAATATTCAAGATTGATTTGTCAAATACACTCTCGGCGATGTGAAACTGGGTCATTAAATGGGATCAAAACGAAACCTGCTATTTTAAATGATTAACGATGCGATTAATTTTCAAGTATCTGTATCAATAAGAAATTTTATTGAAATAAAATTTTTCTCATTTCGAATTTAGTAGTCATCATGTGTTCAATGCAAAATTAATACACCTTAATCTTAATTAATTGTTTAATTAAGATTAAGGTGTAAAAAGTAACTAATAATTTTAAGCAAGAAGATTAAATTGGCCTGAAGAAACCAGCTTGAAAGATATTGTTGATTAAAAAATCTTCAGCCCAAAATGATTTGCTCGCTATTCATGTAAAAATTTAACATTAACTAAAAGCGAGACTTTTCTTCTGTATGTTTTTTGTGTTTTTGTAGGAAATCTTTTTTTCGGGTGAATCTTTTATATATTCACAGTATAGATAAGGTTTGTAGCAAATTCAAAGGGCATAATAAGTCGCGATGACGTCAGCAAAAGCAACGAAAAACCGGGCGCAAGAAACATTGGCAACAGAAAAAGAGAGTTGTGCGCGAGAAGCAGCTATGCAACTGACCCTTAAATTTTCGCAAAGAAGTGCAGCTGAAAAGCAGAGCACCCGTGTTTCGACCGAAGTATCGGATGCGAATAACTAAGTAGGAAGAAAAACGATAAAGCTTAGCAAAGCTTTTCTTCGACGTAGAGTTGCAGCCCCGACGTTCTCGATGCGGCTGCCCTTAAACGCCGCGAAGATGCCAGACGCAGCAGTGCTTCTCACGATGAAAAACATCTCTCCTTGTTGCTTATCTCATCGACTCAAAATTTTCTATTCAAATCCACCCCTTTCTGAGTGTGGTTTTAACGAAAATAGCCTCCCTGATAAAGCAATGCTGTTGCAACATTCAAGAACTACAATAAATTAATTGAGATTTCTTTATAATTAACCAAATTATATCTGAAAAGTGTTTGTTTTTTTTTTTCATCTTAAACAACAAGAAAATTTTTTTTCACCAATTTTTTCTCAACCTACTTTGTACGTTTTCTTTTCTTTTTTTTTTTAATTTTCATTTAAAATTCATGCCAGCGACTAATTCAACAAAAATTCGGGCGCAATAATAGCGCACATTCAGAGAGAAGCTGTAATTAGACTGGCTCTTGAATTTTTTTATTCTCTCTCCTCTGGATTAATTCATCTAGGCCCGGGCGTCCAGAATTGCCCTGTGCATTGTGTCTTGCTCGGAGACCAAATTTTTGGCCGCAATAAAAGCAAAATTGCTTTCATTACATCGAGAACTGAATATGCCGCGCGGCAAAAAAGAAAAAAAAACAATTATTTTAAACAAATTTTTTCGGAATGTAATTCTGACTGGAAAAGTATATTGCTAGTGCAGATTGTTCGATGCATACGAAACGGTAAATGCAGCTTCATTTCTGTTGCGCTGGTGTATAGATAACGTTTCATAAAGCCAGCTCGTTGTTTGGCGCACATGTGAACGAGGCGGCAAGATGAAAGGGCCGGCATGATGGAGGGGCGCGTAAGCATCCCTAGTAGCAGCTAATGTAATTAAACGGCTCACGACTGGTCCCCGCTCGAACCCCCCTCGATCCACCTTTACAACGGCTCAAGCTAATGTGCTGGCTAAAAAACGTACACGGTCCTTCTCTCGACCGTAGCGCGCGTTTTGTTGCGATTCACGTGTGTTGACTTGGGGGTAGGATGCGCCCCATATTTGCACATGTAATTGCATTTTTAAGCAGAGGCTCGCTCCGCCCGACGGACTGATATGTTTGCAAACGATTATGCGGAACAACAGCGCGGATAAAAGATCACCCGACGAGACTCGTGCTTTAGCTCCCGATTGATGATATAATCCTCGATGGCAGTATTATTCGGTTATTAGAAGAGCGCGTGGTTTTTGCACCGTTCGGTGTGTTCGATCACGTTGGAGAATGCAGATTTCATCCGGAGAATTTTTTTTTTCCTTTCCTCCGCCTCCATCCACATTATTTTTATCTCACATTTTCGGGACAAGAATTTCAGAATTTAATTGAAAAACGATATTGGAATATTGAATCTTTTTTTTTGTCACCTCATTGGCATTGGGTTCTAATAATTCAGTTCCTGAAACAAAGTTAAGGTTATTTGCAAAGTATGCGATTATGTGTGTTAAACAAAAAACATAGATTTGATCGACGATAAATATGTGCGCGCGCGGGGTTTTACAAAAAAAAAGAAGAAAAAAATACCCGAGGAATCTGAATAATTTTTCGTCGAGCACACAAAGGGGTTGAAAAGCGCAGCATAAATGCGTTTTCAGAATTATTCAATTTCAGTCAGATTTTGTTATGCACAGTAACTACGGCTTTGCGGTGGCATAACAGGCATAAACATCGTATATTAGGGGCAAATGATAAAACGGGAAGCGAAGAGCGGTTGCCTTCACAAACAGCTTACCAAAATCATAACTTTGTATAGTTTTATGTCGAAGGGCCAAAAACAACGCATCGGGTTGAAATTTACAAAACTATTTTTTGACACCCTTTGACATCATAATCGATGGGCCTAAAAGTTGCAACACCAAAATATGTTTTTGAAGGGGATCTGACCCTTGCAAAATGTTTGCTTGGCTCATTACCAAAATTAATGATATCAAAAATTTTATCAAACCAAAATATTTCAAACGTTTTTCAATGAAATAAAAAATAAACTTATGATGAAATTACGACAAGAAAAAAAACTATTGGTTGTGATTCGCTTGATTCGTATAATATAAGCTGGTAATGCCGTAGGGATGCACGTGCCGTAGAGTCACTTGTATTCCAAGTACCTATAGAAATTGGCTACTTATTCCAACAAAACGTGTAGGGTAACGTATGGTATTTTAAGATTCATTTAGTTTTCTATTAGTCAATTCTTTTCGAGAACCACTTTTCAGCGAGCTTTACCCACAGTCATAGTTGGCCATTATGAACGAACTCGAAACAAAATTGAAGACGATTTCTTTTGTTCCCTATGTCTCGATGTTAAATTAAGGCGATTGATTCAAATCAATACCGATTGATGTGGGCTAATATTTGATTGGCAGTTTTTGATTCCACCATCCTTTCAGATTAAAGTTCAAGCTCATTAAATTAGTTTTCAATTAAAAAAATCGTTTATTTTCAACCTTTTTTTTTCATTTTTTTCTTCTTTTTCAGCACGCGCAAACATTCGGATGACATTAAAATGGCAAGTCCATATTTCAGCTTGCCGAGCGGCTGTATTTGAACGAAACAACTATACGGTGTCCTTGAAGTCACATTTTTCGTGCTCGCAGTGTGTCCTGCCGAAACGGTATCATTAATCACAGTCTTTTTTACACTGCGTATATGCGTGAATGAATCCCACCGGCAACGTGTAAAATCGAAGGGTGAACGCGGACGAGCTCGCGAGTTATACACGCGGATCGTTAAATTTCGCATTTTAATTGCGATCCTCGCGATCGTTTCATATCGTAATTGATGCCGCAGGGAGCGTCTGTGAAAAAGACGTGTGCTCGTATGCGTGCAGCGTACCGTACATCGTCATTATGACACACACGCTTGTCCCCCTGGTTGTCAACCCTATTTCTCCTTCTAGTCGGCACTTTGATATCTTTATGTCTGTCTAAATGAATTGTCCGCATTCACAATCGAACTTTTACAGTCAAAATAAATATTTTCACTCAGTTAACCTTTGACAATGGGTTTTCCTTCCAGTTGTAACCGACAATTTCTCCTCTAATTCTCTTTCTGTGTATTTTTTTTTGTCATACGCGTTCTTCTTTTTTTTGTTCTCTGTTTTCTGTTTTCCTTCCTTTTTCTATCTTCTCTTTATGTTCAGCTTGACAACATGAGAGCAAAGTGAAGAACAAAAATCCTACAGGGTTTCAAATGCCTCGCGGCTGGACGACCGCATTTGCTAATGCGTGGATAATTCACTCGTGATGAGACGTATTTGTGAAACTCCACAGAGAGGGGGGCACAAGAAAATTAAAAGGGAAAACGCTCCACTGAACTCGAACATGGCGTTTTTAATTTTGGATGAACGTGCAAGTTGATTTCGTATTTAGTTTTGCAAGCGTAATAAAATCTTTGTTCCAGAAATATTTTCAGCGGAATGGAAGAGAATGCATTTGAAGTGTACAGATTTCAATCGAGAGGTTACATTTATAAGATGAGGAAAAATAAATAATAATAAATACAGAAATCAACGGCCGATTAATAAACATCAGCTTCGAGTAAACTTCTGCATATTCTCATAAATAATTAGTCCTTTGACAAATTAACTCGTCGGAAGAAAATTACATAGTAAAGTTTATGAAATTCTAAGTAGTTGAAAATATTTAATCATACTTTAGCAAATTTCAAACTTTCAGTTTTAATAATTTCTCGAACGAGAGAAAAATTGCATGACTTCAACTTTTCAATTTAATTAGAACTTCTTAATAATAAAAATGTCAAAATAAAAATAAACCTTTAATTTGGAAACACTTCTAGTCGTCAACCAGTGCAGTAACGCCATCGAGGCACAAAGTGGAAAAGCAGTTATTGCGCACCGTGAGTCGATCAAAGTAGACATCTACCTGATCCATATTTGGAACGAAAGTAAATGTACTTTTTAAAAGCAAAATGTTTTTCGTTTAAGTTTTTCTTTTTTTTAAAGCCCATCAAAGGAAAAAAACTTTGAATAAATAATGATTTTGCATCAGGTTGAATAAATTATTTCCATCATTTTTAATTTCAGTGCTTCCTTTACAAAGAACAAAAAGAAATGTGATTACATTTTAATAAACTACATTTAAATTCAATCATACAACATTTCCGTCGGATTTTTCAGTTTGGCATTACACGTATGTCAAAATTTTTCAATTTATTTAAACGCGTCATTTCAATTCATCTGACAGTTATATTCAATACCAAAAACTATCTTGAATTTCAATTTTACTCTGAATTCATTATTTTAAAAAATGTTCATTTTTGAATCTTATAGAAAAATATTTGTTATCAAAAGAAGACGTTTACGTCCATTTTAAAGATTAAATTTCAAACGAATCAATATTGTCGGAATAATGAAAAAAACATCTGTAATTCGTCAAACTGACGTCATTAGTCGTTGGACATAAACTAAAGAAATATACAGGGTCCGATATATTAGAAGTATAAAATAAACATGAAATGCAAAGCTGAGTTCAACACAGTTTCCTCGTGTTATGTGCATTTGAAATTCCAATTTAAAATAGACTAATCCATTATAAATTGTTTTAATTCAAATATGTAGTACATGTAAATTGAAAACAGATCACATTCCTGAATAACAATAGCAACATTACGTTCGCAATGCAGTTACTAGTGTACAAACAGTAGTCCAATGATATAGGTTTTGAATAAGACCGGAAATTCTTCAAAACATCCATACATTTCCAAATAATGTCCAACAATGAGACAACAGATTGCGACAATAATTTTTTCCAAAATAATCTCAAGCAATCTGCTATAATTGATCATTGAACTTTTTTACTTCCGCGTTAAGATTCTGTTTTAAGATGGAATCGGAAGTTTTACAAACTGACCTTCTTCTTTATTCATAGTTATAAAAACAATCAATCAGAATAACGGCGTTTATAGTAAACAAACCCAATCAGATTATTTATTATCAACGCAATCTGTTGATTAATCTTTGATTAACGAGAAATCTCATCACAAAACACGTCATAAACGTTGAATGCAAGGATTGCAAAGCACGATCCAATCGATATCGTACTTTTAATCGCATTATCATTGAAATATTTTCCTTTTGGCAGTAAAAGTGCGATTACTTATTTCTTCACAAATGATTTTGTACAACTGATTGAGTTCGGTTGAATCAAATGCAATCAATTTGTTTGAAATTTTCAGATACGGAAAGTTATCGGATACCTTTTTTAGATTAAAAATATTTGTTTCATAGTAAAAATTAACGTTCAATTATATTACCTCTTTCTGAAAAATAGCCCAATTATCTCAATTCAAATGAACTGATAAGAACGAAAAAAAGAAATAATTTTCGTAATTTGAAAAAGGAAAACTTACATACAGAGACTTGAAAAAAATCCGCTCATAAAAAATATAAAAAAAATGTTGGAAAAATTGATCAGTCATATAAAATTGATCACATTATCATCTTGTCAGCTCAATATCAACGATAGATTATTAAACGCATAGTCGCTATATGACAGTGAAATTAATAACACAAGCGCATCAACCAATGAAGTGGAAATCAAACTGTAAACTTGCATACGCCTCTGAGAACAAGCGCACTCAGCGAACAGCGGAACTGATAATGTCTGTTACGTAAGTTTGGAGAATTTTTAAAATCACTGAACGCAAAGACAGAACAAAAATCGTACGACTGATAAAACCGCGCAGCGCAGCCGATACACATTTTTCTCACGCGAAGAATATACATCGGGAGAAGGATTAATCTTACCTTGCAGATTTATTGCTTCGGAGTGCACAGTGTTTTGCGACTATCAACCCCAGAAAACTAGAGATGACTTTTCGAAAATCCCATGCGTGCTCGGGATGAAAATGCGACATTAATTCTGTGCCATTTTTATGAACAATTTCTTAACTTATATTTATTTTTAGAATATTAATCACATTTTGTGTTCTGACATCTTTTTTTTTATTCAGATGATGGAACTGAAAAATTTAATTCAATTCAACACATTTTGAGTCTGAGTAAAAAAATCTTGTAAAACTTCAATTAAATTTACAGGTTGGAAACCTTTTGTTTTTCTTTCAAATTCAATTTATTTGTTTCTGTATGAATTAAATCCTTTTTTTTTGCTTCACGTTTTTGTTTTTAAAAATTGTTATTTCATCAAGTTAAAAATATTGATTTGATATCACAAATAAAATTGAACCCGACACGTTCCTTTGGTATGAAATAAAAGGCAGCTCGTAAGCTAAGCTTTTGATAAAAAATGAAAGGGCAGCAAAAAAAAGTAATATTTCGACTGTGTAAATCAATTTTCACGATGTATTTTGGTTTGGAATTGTTGTAAATGGCGTGCACCGATCGAGCCTTGTTCGAATCCTGTTTTGTGTACTCCTAACGCTTTTAACCTGTGACTTCTAATAATAATAGAGTGCAGCAGCAGTGAAACTATTGATTTTAACGGTGAATGGAAAAATTCAGAACGCCAATTCCACGCTGAATGAAATCACAAAAATACAATACCATAATCGTTTTCATTTATCATTTCGAGTCTTTTACAGAACCGCGTGCACGCTAAAGCTGCCGCTGAGAGGTTATATTTGGTCAAACATATTTCGGGCTGAATTCATTATCCCATTTTTGATTAAATTCATCGGCGCACACAACTCAAAACTTATCGTTATCTGTGACATTTTTTGTTTCATTTCGTAATTAAAAGTTGACGTTATTTTTACACAAATTTTTAATCATCCCAGTTTCGGATTGCCGAGTGAAATAATCATCTATTACGGCCAGATTACGTAAGAGTGCAAAAGATAAAGCAATTATATCACGCAAAACTCAAGCCTCCTCCAGATAATGCGATCAAGCTCCAAAGTAAAGTACTTGCGTAATCTTTCGTCGATTGGTTTGGCCTATTGTAATTTTCCTGTCAATCGTAAAAACGTCCGAGCGTCAGTTTTGACACTAAACGCAACAGACATTACTGGAAGTACACGCAAAAGTTGAAACACATGTACAAAACGAGCATGCAAATTCATCACTTGCCAGTTTTCCCACGTCTTCCATCAGAACTTGTACGCCCGCAGTTTAAATTCGGACCGAATGAACCAACACATGATTATAACCGGAAAGTTCAGTTCTTTCGGGCCAATTTTGTGTGTTTTAACCAATTTTTTTCGGGCTTGATTTACGATTAATTTTCATGATGCAAAAAAGCCTTGAGACAATACTAAACTGCAAACTTAACGTGACATCTGTACGATCTTGACTTTTATACAGGTATGTTGAATTATGAAAAATTGTTTCTTACATCTTTATTTTTCTTCACAAAAAGAAACTGAGACGTTTTTATTTTTCTTTGTCAATGCAAAAAAAAAACAAGATTAAAAAAATTCCTTTTAGTGTCGTAGGCACAAAGTTGTCAATTAAGAATCACAACTTTGTCTCGCAATTAAAAATCAATTATCTTGGGCAAACGTTTTGTTTAATCATCGAATGGTATTTACGTTTTTCAACCAACTTAAACAATTATCCTGGACTGAAGAATAAAATGATTATTTAATTAGAAAATCAACAGATTCGCAACACTGGTTGTTGTATTTTGGTTATATCAAGAAACAAGTGCAATGACAGGAAACGCTTTAATTGCTCGGCCGCGATGTTTTTCTTCGACTGCAAGGCTGCGCTAAACTGTTTTGGCCGAACTTGATATGCAGTTATCGTCGGTGCTGTAAATTCCACTGCTATTACTTACAAATGTATACCTATGCATCCTCATGTAAGACCATAAGGTCGAACACATTTCACGATTCCATAAACATACATCGAATCACAAATTGGAATTAATTTTTCATACATCAGAAAAAAAATTGATTTCTATATACCTTTTTGAACGAATATTGATGTCACCGTAACTTTCAAGCAATTTGGATTTCACTCCAACATTTTTGACTTGAAATGCCGAAACTTCCTTGATGTTACATAATTCTTTTTGTTAACGCGACAATTTTGAACAAATTATTGTGTACTCATTTCCTTGTACAATTATCCATTCAAAAACAAACATACGATAGATATCTATTATACATCTATCCTGAAGCCATATCATAGATATAACGCTACATATATATTGTATATGAAAGCATATACGCGAGTTTATTATGATGGTTTATTTTGTCAGGAATTGCAAGGATTTTAAATTTTATATATACCAAGAGATATTTTGAAAAGAAAATCGCGGGAAAATGCACCTGAGTATTAGCTGTTCAATGAAGTATGAAAAATTAATCCGATCGTGATTGCGATTAGTCTGTGAATCAGAGTACAACAGTTAAGTATATATAAGTTATGATTTGACAATAACGATATTTTCATTATTACATTGCGATGACGCGCGAGAGCATGCGGAAAGTTGAAGGGAATTTTTGTGAGAAACGGGGAACGATGATGTTCCGGGCGATTATGACGTTCGTTCATGACACAATTCGACGTCGATGAATCTTCGCGATATCAAATATACAGGCATCGTGCGGAAAACATAATCTTGGTCTATGAACGTGCGAACACGTAAATTATAACGCACCATAATCGTATAAAACAATATGATGTGCGATGAGGTACACGAGGTCATTGGTTGCTGAGTAATACTCGCGCATCGTCAACCGTGACAATTTAATGCAGCCTTTCAATTTGTTTGCGAGCGTTTGAATTGTAATATCTTTCGCAGATTCGTGCATAGTCAACGTTATAATAAGACACTCTGCGCACACTTTCTTCGTTCTGTTTGAAAACAAGTTCATGATTAGTGCAATTGAATCCTGCAAATGAAACCTTTACATATTATTCAAATTAAATTTTCAGCCCATGCATATGTATTTTCGCTCCTCGTCAGTAAAATAATTCGCCCTGCCAAACTTGGAGAGATCGTAATGTAAAATTTGCTTCGTGAATTCAAATGTCTCTGTTTCCTAACGTTTTCTTAGCAACTTTTCATAACTTTCAAAAACTCATGGTAAAATATGTTCTTCACCTCGTGTTGAAAAAATGAAAGTGATCTTACCGAACCAGAAAAAAGAAATTCTAATTGGAAACAATCTGCAAAAAAAATGATCCAATTTGTTCAAGAAAATCCATGAATAAATATAAGAAAAAAAAGTCGTATATTCAAGATACATATTTACTTCACAATCATACAAACATTAAAATTCTCATGTTAGTCAAATGAAAGAAAAAACATCGGGAAATGTTTAAAAATGAAAAATCCATTTTAGACAAAGCAATGATGCTTTGATAAAAGGAGGAATTTTCATCCGAGTTGAAAGCATGAAAAGTGCTGAACTTGCTGAGACCTGATTTGAAACTTGAATTCTCATGATTAAACATTATGAAAGCCGATAGTGATCGATAAATGATAGGGGAAAAAAGTAAGCGGAAACAGCATTGTCAAGCTGATAGACGGTATTATGCAAGTGGCATAAGATGCAAAGCGAGTGATATAAACCGACGATCAATAATACGTTACAAGTAGGAGAGGACAGAGTGCGTTAACTCATCAGATGGTCGAAATTAGGTATGGGTGCATGTATAATGCTCATCGGCGAGGCGCAGCGTTATGTCATAATTACTGGTAATGTAATGTCAACCATGCGTGGCATTAAGTAAACGATGAGAATGTGTGCTCACAGGTGCAGCCGCAGGTCTGTTGGTGCACACAAGCAGCTCGCGCGCAAATTAGTGTGCTCCATTTCATAACTATATTACATCAGTAACAGTGATCGTGACCGCAAGTAACATGATCCACCGGCTCCCATAACGAAGCTCAAATTTTATCGTACGTACACGGATTGCCAAAATCAAATTCCCATTTGGAAAAAAAAACTGTTATGAACTCGTCATGACCTTAATTAGACGGATTTTATCGTGAGAAAGTATCACTTCAATTTTACGACGTCAACCCAGTTTCAACTTGATTTGAAAATATGAAGTGTTTGGGACTCGATATTGACCGAATAATTCACAAGTTTATTGCAAATGAAAGAGAGAGTGTACAATCCTCCACAAAATTTAGAACTTACATGAATATAAAATCTAATCAATTGAAATCGCTATCAAGATGATAAATGGACGCGGTTGATATATTTTTTTATTGCAAACGTGATTTGACAGCATGTAATTACTTTTACGTACGAGATATAAAATTTATTATCCCAGAGCAATAAATTTTTAGATTATACTTCATAACGAATGGTATGTTGAAATGAAACAAGGCAACTAATTTATAGTTCAATTACATTTTTTTAGTTCAATCACAAAAAATAATGTCATCTTGATGGAGGTTCGTTAACATTTTTAACCTCTGAAACACACGCTTCCAAAATTAAGAAATATCCTGTTATCCTTGGAACGAAAAAAAAACAATTTACACGAAATTGTTATTTTCATATCCAAAAAATATTTTGTTCATAATGAGCTGTACTTTTGTTACTTACAATGTTTCTTGTCCCAACAACTATTGCAATAAATCATATTTTTATTCAGAAAAAAGAAAGATTTTAAAAATGAAGGTCAATCTTTTTCCATATACTCTAATCATTGATAAATAAAATTTATCATTGAGATGGTGCCGCAGTTATCATCTAACTTGCAATTTTTATGTCGCGACTAACTTATCGCAAGAACGTGCAAAATATAATTCAAGTTCTCATAGTTTCTCGGATGAATTTTATCAACCGTTCTTGCAGATATGACCCAAGTGGTTGTAATTTTAAAATTATATATCCAAATTGAATAAAAGTTCTTGATTAAGTATATAAGGTATATTAATTATATAAATTAAATCTCTGATCTTGACCCAGACACCTCTGTCCTAGTTGGAATGTTTTTTTATTCTTACAATATGAATCATTTTAATTTATTAAATTGACTCACTTGAAATAGCAAATTCAATTATTTTTCTGATAAGACGCGTGACTCAAATGATAATCACTGACAGCGAACAGTAGAAAGTGGTTCAAAGAATAGCACTTTTGCAACGAGCTGTAACAAGCATTTGTCCGATCGCAGAAAGAAAAGCGAGAAAGTTGATTGCACGCACCAAATGTCTCATCTCTGTAGAATTTTCCAAATCTTGTTTCATATACAAAACTCTAATCATACAAAACACAATCTGTAATAACAAACAAACAAATAAACTAGACAATCAAAAATGATTGCAAATAACAAGAAAATCACGTTTGAGAATGAAATATCCTGCAAACAATTTTTATGATAAAGATAAATAGTTTTTTCATTTGAAAAGATTTGTTTTTAATTAAAATTAATTTTTCCGAGTGTAATAAAGTTGAGTGAAGTTATGTCATTGGTGGGCGACATATGCGCATGTTCGCAGCTAGATGATATCTACTATCTTAAACATTTTTTTATCGTCAAAATTTTTTTCCAACATTTATGATTTATTTTTCCTCAAAGTGATTTTTCGAAATATAACATCAGGCTACTTTTTTTAACTAATTCTAATGGGATGCGAATGCGCAAATTCCAATGAACCTCCGCGTCATCAATGGAAAATGGTTTTGATGTAATTCGACATACGGCGTGCATTTGTCGTCAATTAATTAATTTGCAAGTCAACCTGTGTACACGAGACAGTAAAAAGTCAAGTACGTTGACGGATCGCAAGGTGTTTACCAATAGAAGCGACATTGTTCAGCGGAACAATGATTGCGTTCTGCGCGTGTGCTTCAAATGTTGGTCCCCGTCGCATGTTCTACGTGCATTATTTAAATGCAATTAGCTTTCCAAGATTTCCGGCGCAGTAAAGATAAAGCGTTCGATCGACAAACTGGATTTATATTTAATAAGCGCCAGGGGCGTCGTCTAATCAGCAGACATTTCCGCACAGTTATCAGCGTTTATATACGCAACGGATTACGCATCTTTTCGAAAAATCCCCGGCCTGTCGATATAAGCTTGACAACAAAATTTCATTCCAATCGCGCGGCTTATCAATGCAACTCGTTCGATCGGCTTTCGCTCGTAATTATGGCAAATTGTATTTGTGTCACAAAGCTGTTACTATAATATTAAATCGAGATAAGTCTATGACGGCGATTGACCGTATTATTTTGGACTTTACTGAACTGATGTGCATCCACTGTGCGTTAAATAAAAGCTTGTAAAAAAATGATAAGCTTCGATAAAATAATAAATATTTAAAAAATGTACAATAAAACTCTTCGTTAAACAAATCTTTATGATATATAGACAGATTATTAAGTAACACAGTAGCTCAAGTGTTCTTTATCATGTACTGGCATTTTTTTTATTTTCTTCGCAATATTAATTGATTGTCTCTAAAATTTTTATCAATTTCTTTTTTATTTCTTTTAATTCTGTATGTTTTATAATAATTTAAAGTTTAATAATTAAAGTTGTGATATTATTTCATTCTAGTTTATTTTTTTGCTCTCAAAACGTTTACCGCAAACGTTCTCGATACTAATAACTATAAACATTTCAAATTGTTTGAAAGGAAACTACAAAAACATTTTTTCTAAAACATTATTATGTATTCGCTTTATTGTTGTTGTAATTAAATAAATTTATAAATTCTAAAAAACGTTAAAACTGTTAAATAATTGAAAACTCAAGATTTGAAAGAGTTTGAATTGTTCGAGTCACGTTTGCAAAATCGTTCGAGTCTTTTTTTTCTATTCTTTTATATCCTTATCATCATTGAATAATTATAAATTACAACCAAAGAAAATTATTTACGTTTACTGAAAGTCAATTTTATTTGTATATGTTTTAAATTAGATCCTTAGTATAAAGTCTAAATTGAACAATGAACAAAATTTCAAGATTCAATTATCAATTACCAAAATTCATGTTTCCAAAAAAGATTTTCATTTCAGGAATAAAACAAGACCTTCGACTCAATTGTTAGAGGGAAAAGGAAACATGAAATAACCAAATTTTCAAAAATTAACTGTCTCGCGTTACCGTAGCAGAGGGAATTTAATAATCAGCGAGCACAATAACGTGTAAACACATTAAACCATCCCCTTTGAGTCAGCCCGGATAAATAAACGCCAAGCGTTTCTGCACGAAGACAACAGATGCGTCGGAAAACATGAAAGCTCGTGCGGCGGGCCAGTGATGAGATACCACCTGGCATTAACATAAAGTTGCCAGGCACAATGATAACAAGCTTAGGATAACATGTGCCTTCGGGAACTTGGCGAACTGCTTGCGGTAGTCCCTCATTTTCCCACCAAGTCTCGCGCGCGTCCGCGGGGAGGGATCGGCCGTAGAGCATCGAGTTTTAAAAGCCTTCGTGGCTCTTACTCTCGAACCAGTACTTGTGGAAACGGCGCAGCAATCTTGGAAACAACACAAAACATTTGTTGCAGCATACACGTACACCCTAGCGTGCAAAAATATCACGGTACGCCGGCGACCTCTTTGCTTTGATCATCATCTTCAGCTTTCCTATATCATCTCTCATCTCAAAGTGACACCCTGTAAAGTTTCAAGTTTAGTGAATAAGTGTGCCAAACGAGTTGGAATTTCGGTTCAAACTAATGAGAAAAGGAGTTGATTAGATCAATCCACATTGGTGGGGTTGATTCAAGTTTTCGAGAGTGAGGATACGATGGATATGACACGCCGCGTAACGCGAAGCTCATAAACGTCTTCTCAATGTGAGACACACGCCATTCCCTAATATAGGATGTATGCTTCGAGTTTCCCTGACAGAGAAATTCGAGATTCGTGTTGTAAAGCGCGATTTTATCTGAGAGTTAAGTGCTCTCGCGGAGTTTCCGCACTTACCGCAAACCGCAAAACTTATATCATCCCGAAGAACTTTTAAGATATCAACTTTGATTCCGCGCGTACCGCGTTCGAAATTTAGAGCTCAATTATTACCCGAGTAAAACAATTATCCAACTACGGATTAGACCTTGTTGCAAACTCTCGGCAGCGGCAAGAAAAAAGCCCGCGATAATTGATCCTAGTGCGTTCCTTTATACTGAATTTTCATTTTCCGCTAAACACTAACATTTCCATCAGAGCGAGATTAAGAGATTCATTGCGTATTTTTATCATATGAATTAACAACTTTTTCGGTCCGCGTATCATATATTGTAACAAATGTTTGTGCATCAGTTTGTAATCATGATGAAATAACGCTGTTAATAAATATTTTTGTCCCAAAAAATATAATACAAAATATTGCCTTGTCACGTGCAATATCTACTTCGTTCGCAATGCAATAAATTTTGTTATCAAGTCAAATTCTAATTAGCAAATTTGAAACGTATTCGCGAGATAATGTTCATCAACTAAATGCAATTCCATTGCCTCAATGTTGACGTTTTGTTTTTGCCTTGCCGTCAGTCGGAATAACATACTCGAGTGCCATACGAATTTATGTATGTCTACCGTCTAAACTTTGTAGCATTCCATAGCGCACCTGTTGAATAAACATCCCTGATCTTGATTATTATTAAAAATTAATCATATTAAGTAACGCATTATTTATTCAATGAAATCTTCGCTTGTTTGAATTATTCAAATTGCATCACACTTATGCTCGCAATTTGAACTTTAATAGTCCCATAAAAAACCCCTCCTTTCACATTGCAATTAATTATTTACGTTTAATTCTGTTTTATGAGCAAAAAGAAAGTTCCAGATAGAAACGTAATATTTAATTTAAACTTTTGTTGCGCATCAGTGGAAAATAACAATTCGTTTAATAACTATGGATTTCGGTACAGAAAATAGTATTGCATTTTTGCAAGTAATTTATCCATCCGAACGTGAATTTTTTAAGTGAAAAAAAAATGTGACCTGAAATGTCTAAAGTTGAAGTTAACAATATTCAACATCCCTTCAATGTTTTTGACGATGAAATTGTATGACCTATAAAATGCTCATAAGTTCTCTTCAAGAAATACAATAATCATAAAAATTGTCGTAAAATGTTTTCAAATCGCGTAAAATGAAAGAAAGTTGTACACAATTTAATGAATCGTAAGAGGATCATTAAAATTTTCATTCCATTTGCCTAACCTTTTTTCATCAAAATAAACATCTTCAAAATAGGACACTGATGTGAGATAATTAGTTTACCAACAGGAGTAAAAACTGCAAAGTGAAAATCGATCGCAATATCAACGCAAACGATCTTTAATAACGAACTTAATGTTTGCGCGCGTTATAGATCATCAACCGACATTTCACTCATTGCCAAGATCTTACAAGTGAAATATTTGTTTGTTTTTATTATTACAATAAAGTGGGATTTCTTCGTCAATAAGAAACTGAACAATCAAAAAACTGCCACAAGATGCACCAGATTCATCTTATCAGTGAGCTTGGAGCTCTCTTCAGTTTTATTTGATTTCATGACACGGATTAAATTCTGTACTTATAGGGGAGAGTGACCAACAGTGAGACGGTTCCAACAGTGAAAAAATTAATTAAATGTTATTTTATAATTTTAGAAGAAAAATTAAACGTTTTCATAATAGCCGTTTAATTTTCAATTCAAAATTCCTAAGAGTTTTAAATGCCTAA
The DNA here is from genome assembly GCA_030522925.1 of Trissolcus japonicus. Taxonomy (NCBI): domain Eukaryota; kingdom Metazoa; phylum Arthropoda; class Insecta; order Hymenoptera; family Scelionidae; genus Trissolcus; species Trissolcus japonicus. The sequence continues at coordinate 65,191 of JAPYZS010000183.1, read as the reverse complement.
AAGATACAACTTTATGATAAGACAAAAATATTCAACGTTACAATTATATTATTCATCTTATAGGCATTGAAATAAAAAGTGTCTCACTGTTGGTCACTCTCCTCTAATTTAATTCAACTCTTGTACTCGCATGAATAATCTGTTATCAAAATAAATTGTCATTGCTGTAGATGCTGTGCAATGTCGTTTCTAATCTCAAACAAATTCACTAACGTGATTGAAATGGACAGAATAGGACATAGCCGAAATTTCAAATCAAAGTTTTCTTATTAAAAAATTAACAGGGAAATGAGGAAAAAATTGGCAAAGTAAAAAACTGAAATTAATCCTCTTTCTAATGGCTTTAGCCCACTGGAAAATTACTTTTATAATCCGGCAATGAGAAGTTGCATGTAGGTTTGCAGAGGGATTTTGTCGATCGATCGGGGAAACGACCTACTTTCGCGATTCATTTTCTTAATAGGACCCCTGAATTTTTGAGCCATCAGTCACGAACGTTGCTCACTTTTTTATCGCTCTTCAATCGATGCTGACTTCAAACTTAGTCGACAACCAGTCTATCGTAAGATCTAGATTTTTTACTCGGAAAAATTCCTTTGATCGCGTCACGGCAACATCAAACTTGCATGGAAAATTTTTTAGATTTTTCGATTTTCAGTTCATTAATCCGGTTGTAATAAAAACTTTATTTTGTTATATTTTAATTATTCATTTTTGATTAATTCAATTTTAAAGTTGATTTAAAAAGGATGAAATGATTTAATTTTTTGCGTCAACGATAACAGTAATTATTTCAAGTAATATTTCCGATGGCGAATAAAAAAAGATAAAAGAATTATTATTAATGATAATTTGATGTTCCGAGGAGAAAAACGTCGCGGTATTGATCGGTCGCGTGCATCGTTTTTTGTCGCTTCTAAGAAGATAATTCAATTCGATTGAAGGGCAATGATCTTATTAACAAGGGGTGCCAATCATTCATAGGGTGTTGTATTTTGTAACGCACTCATTGCAAATCAACAATATTTGTCCATCTCTTCAAATATCATTGTTCATCGTATTTTATCAATAGACGTTTCTGATGATTTTCCAATGTTGATATTTATTGGTACTTGAACAACATAACCTTTGAATATATGAGAAAATAAATAAAATTAACCATTACAAAGCAAATTTTGATATTTATTTTCAAATTAAATGTTATCAAGTGTAGCATAAACGACTTTAACGTTCAAAAAATATCTAAACAATTAACATTCTGATGTATAATTGGATAATTCACCACAAAATTAAACTACGAGATTACATCACACACGAAAAGCTCAGCGTACGAAATTTTACATAACCAACGGCTGTTTTTTTTTTGTGATTAATCACCGCGCAGTCGGTGAGAAACGAAACCAGAAAACGAAGAATACATTTTTGTCAAAACCAATAGAAGCCCTTATGTCACCACTAATTTTCTTGCTTCAAAATTAAACTTTATTCTTAAACGAAATTGAGATAAAACTAAAACTCAGATAAAATATTAATAAAAAAATTTTTTTTTATTTAAAAATCTTCTACGCTGGAAATAAATTGTTGTAAAAAAATTGCCAGATGAAGAGGCCAAGTAAACATATTATTTGTTTTCACTTCATGCTGTTTCTATTCAGCCAGCTGATTGTCCTGAATTTAAAAAAAAACTCGTATCTTGGCGCGAAATCTAATAGACAGATAATCTACCTGCAATTTGAACTGAATCACTTGATAATGATTCGAGTGCACTACATGATTATCAACTTACGGCACGTTTGCTCAAGATATACTACGCCATGTAAAAGTGATTATCTTGCATTGCACTATATTATACGTATAAATATACTGATCGATATGATAGATAAAACTAATTATTTTTCTCATTTCACTTCACTTGAGTCTAATAAAGTGCGCTCGTGTGCCAGGTACAATATAGAATATTGCCGATATTGATGTAGTAATAACTGCACTCTGTTCATTCATTTTCAATATAAACAATCTGAACTGCTTGTCAAAACTTATTGTGCAAATAAACGATCAGATCATTCATATTTTTCATTTTAGCTTGTAAATTGAAATCCCATTATAAAAAAAGGGAAATGAAAAAAAAGATTGCAATTACTTTTTGCAGTTGTAAATCATATTTGTCTTCTAAATGTGCATCGATTAAAGTTGGCTTTTAATTTGTTCGCGAGTAATTAGAGTGGTTGATGGCAACGACAAAGTGGCGTTAAAAAAATAAACACCCTGGGACACTTATAACGGACGTTATTCGCGAGTTTACCATAATTGCGGCAGACGAACAAAGTTCTTTTTGTTCGATAAAAGAGTTCATTTGACTGCGCCTCTTGTTTACGGCCTTTAAAGTATTAATGGCAATTCAATCGGGCTAAGGAAGAAGGGTTGGTCATGGTGAAAAAAGTAAACAATAACTGCAATCAACCTCAACTCAATAATCGATGCCCATTTTTGCACTTTTGATATCGAAACTATACTCACTCGGATAAGGCAAAGTCCAACTCAGCAACTGAAACAAACAAAATACCATTAGTTATTATTCATGCGAATCGTATGTTTTACTATCAATGAAAGCACTTTCGAACGATAACGATTTTTTCATTTCATTTTATCAGAATTTTGCTGACCTTCGTTCAAGTCAAAGTTGAGATTTTAATTTGTTCATTCATCATCATATCCATATTCTCTAAATTAAATTTTACAAAACTATTAATAAATCATGTACCAGTTAAGCAGTCAGGAGAACGGTCAGGAAATTTATTCTTTTGTTAAGTTTCATAAGTGCTGTGTGGACGTGTATGTTCATTTTCCACGTTGAACTGTTTAGAATTATCATATCCATATCAATGGATATGATGATTCATTTTCCACAAACTATATCAAGTCCGCGGCATTTAATATTAAATCATTTGAATACAATTTAAAAACTCATTTTCTAAATGTTTCATCAAACGTTCGACACAAAAAGTATCACACAATTGGGGAACAAAGGAGAAACAATTGAATGAAAAAGAAAAAGTTGAAAATTGAAGTTGGTACAACTGGAGAATGTGCGCAAAGTGGATGCCTCTCGAGGGGTGAATAGCTCAATGAAATTGAGATTACTTGCGCTTCGGCAGCTGCCGTTTACTTCGATTACACCGTCGCACCAATTTCAATTCGTTGTTCGCGGGGACTAAAATAGCGTTTGTATATCAAGCCTTTAAACCAAGTTGTCGCAAACTTGCTGGCGCACCGGTGTCCTTAGATTATCAATACGCTCGCGGCGACAGCGATTTTATTACTTGCGCAAACACAATTATTGTACTTTAAAATTATGCCAGCCAAATTACCCGTGCGCACAAACTCCTGCAAGTTAAACAGGACACGTCCAAGGAAATTGAAAGCAACCACTTCTGATACACCAGCGGCTGCTTCAATACTGATACAATGCGTTTACATTTTCATTTATCGTCACTTTGCTCTCGAATACATCGATTTTCATTTTGAACGAAATTCAACTTGATCGTGAGAATAAATTTCAGTACCTCTAATATGTAAAACTACAATGAAACTATTAACTTATCAAAGTTTAAAAGAGAAATTCACACATTTTTATAAACAAAAAAATTTTTGCAATTAAAACATTTAACATTGTTGCACTTCCATTAGAAAAGTTATATTCAAAAAAACTTTCCACGTTTCCATATAATTCAGTTTACAAGTTATCCTTCGGAGTAAGACAGGTTGCTCGTTTCAGCACTTGCGCAAGTCAAATCGAGCGGTACAAAATACCGCGTCAGTCGGTCGCGCCTACAATACGTAACCTAAGCGAGCGCGGGTTTCACAATTTTTGCAACAAAATAGAGTAATTTCATAGTAACGCGCTCCATTTGCAACAGTTTTTTCGTGTCCCGAAAAATTCACAATGGCAGGACAAGTGTGGGAAAGCTCCGCAGGGCCCAGTGACCCGAATGTCAGTACAACATTAGCTGTAATAATTTGCTTTCAATCACAACCGTGTGATGTCGAGCGGTACATTTGAATTTGTAATGCCAAAAAACTTCATCTCCTGCAGTATGAAAATACTCATGCAAGTTTAACAATAAAAATATTAATTATGATTATATACAATATAAGCGAGAACTATCATTTATACTGGCTTTCATAGACCGTAAAAAGTAGTATAAAAACCTTCAACGAACGGAATAATCATGATTGGCCTTTTCCCCTGGAGCGCCTTTGAAATCTATTATTCTTTACTTGAATGATGTGCTATATACATTGCGTGCCTCGTGAGATTTGCTTAAGAGGCCTTTGAACCTGGGAATTTTAGTTCAATGATACTCGAACTGTTAACATTTTTCATTCGCTATTTAGTTCTTAGAGAACTATTATTTTTCAACTTTTGTTTGAAAAATGATCTTGACGATTACGCTAAAACTTTTTTTTTTTCCAAGAAAGTTTGTTGTTTAGATTAACATTATTGAGTTCAGAATATACAAATTTAAACAAATTTGATTGTAAGATATACATATAAATAATTGCAAAAAAAGTATATTTTTGTAAAATGAAATCAATGAATTTTAATTTATCACGATCCGATAAAGCTACGCCCTCTCGATATAAGAGTGTTGCCGTCCGGTGAATTGATACATCGTTATAATCACGATTAGAGTAATTTCACCATGCGGATTACAATTATTTTGTCCAAGATACACAATCAAAAAAATCAATCTAGTTGCATGACTGCTGTGCATTATTCCATTCAAAATGAAGTCATACAATTTTTACGATACAGATTTCAAAATTCACTTCGTATTGTAATATGAATAATTCATGTCAACGCATTTGCACGTTATTGTAACTATGACACCTAATATGAGCATTAAATTAACTTGCATTAACTCATTTGTAAACACATAAATGGAAATTGATGCATTGTTCTCAGCAAAGAATTTACAGCGGAGCTGAAAAACCGTTCCGTTTCCATTAGTCAAGTTTATAAATTTGTTTCTTTTTTTTCTTACTTTTATCCAGAGTTTCATTTATGCTGAAAGCAAACCGATCTCAATTTACTCAAACATTGCGTCTTTAAACCGAAATTGAATTCAATTTATTGCAATCGAAAGTCTTCGAATCAACGATCAAGCGAAAATAGAAAATAATTTCCGTGGACTTGATTTCGATTCGCTTTCTACAATAAACAACATTATTATTCGCAGATAAGCACAAAAATGTAACGATCAAAGTCCATCACTTATTCGTACTTGTATCGTCGAAATAATATTGACCATGTGATTTTTTTATAAACATAGTAATTTTTATCATTTTTATAACCTTAGCTACGACGTTAAGCTGCAGCTTCTAAAACTTTATATAAAGTTGATTCTTTTGTACTCTTTTTTTTTTTTAATCGTACTCATATTTTTTGTTGCAGGTAACTGAAGACACTCCTCTGCTAGGCCGCAACATGGGTGAGAAAAACATCGGGATATCTCAGCAAACGTTGGTGTCCAGGTCGAGTGTAGGTGACTTCCAAAATGCCAGCAGAGTACCCCAGTACATTGCAGGTTTGGCAGCTACTTTAGGTGCTCTCGCAGCTGGTCTCGTTCTGGGATGGTCTTCATGTGCTGGAAAGGACGGGGTCTCTCTCATAGAAGCTTACAACATGACTATCACCCCAGATCAGTTTTCCTGGATCGGATCTTCCGCGACTCTTGGCGCAGCTGCAATCTGCGTGCCCATCGGGATCCTCTGTGACATGATAGGTCGAAAGACCTCCATGTTAGTGCTGGTGGCCCCCTTCACAGTGGGCTGGGTTCTGATCATCTGGTCCCAATCGGTGACCATGTTCTACATCGGCAGGTTCATCACCGGCTTAAGTGGTGGAGCCTTCTGTGTCACCGCTCCTCTATACACATCAGAAACTTCGGAAGCCGCGATCCGAGGAAGTCTGGGATCTTACTTCCAACTTATGCTGACTGGTGGAATTTTGTTATCCTACATCCTTGGAGCTGCTGTGAAGAACATGTACTACATCTCGCTGATATCCGCAGTGGTGCCTCTGATCTTCTTCTCGGTGTTCATCTTCATGCCAGAAACTCCCACATATTATATGAAAAAGAACAACGAGGCAGCCGCGAGACAGAGTTTGATTAAGCTTCGAGGTGATCAGTACAATATTGAGCCAGAGCTCCAACTGTTGCGTGAAAGCTTAGAGGAAGCGGAGAAGAACAAGGTCTCGTTGTCCACTGCTCTAAACACCAGAGCCTCGAAGAGAGGATTGGTCATCGGGTTTGGACTCATGTTATTCCAACAGCTGAGCGGTGTCAACGCCATCATCTTCTATGCTGGGAGCATCTTTGATGATGCAAAATTTGATGCCGATACCGGGGCCATTGTTGTTGGAGTTTTGCAGGTAATTATTATCAAGCGAATTTTTCTGCATGATCTGTGACGTCTGCAGAATATTTTTCTTTCTTTCCTATCGCAATCTTCTTTGAGAGTGTAGCTAAGAATGAAATTCTTCAATTTTTCCTGACCATTCTTTCAAATCCTCTTCCTTCCTTTATACAAACAAATACCCAAAGCGCGCACAATATCGTGTTGAATATTGTATTAAAGTATATTTATCTACGACAAGATCTCTAGCATCCGACATACAATTCTTTATTCATTTTTTCACTGTTTGTGAACATAGCTCTACTGTTGCCAGATATTAAATAAATACTTGAAATTCATAGGCCTTGGAATGTAAACCGTTTTTATCTGTGGTTTTTCTTTTAACTCGATTTTTGTCCGCGATAAATATTATTGATTATTCAACAACCTCAACAACTAACCGATGCTTAAAAATTGAAAGAAAACAAACAAACGTCTATTAAAAATAGAAATAATTACTGTTAAAACATTTTCCTCAATTCTACGTTTTTACCGATCCGTTTCGTTATCCGCTTGTTTCATTGTACAACTTTAATTATTGCTATTGTTAAAACTAGTTTAATGAAAAATAAGTGATACGTTTTTACGTAAAAAGTTGATCAGATAAAACAATCGACGTTTTTCCTTTGCCATCACTATCGAATCGAGTCCGTTCAGTGTTATTTCAAATATTCTCTCTTCCATGTATCTGGCCCTAGTATTTGTCTATGTGATAATCCGAAACTTTTTAAATGTCGTCCTTTTCCTCATCATCCTTTTTTTGATCCTCTCAAGAATCGTCATAATTTTGTGATTAATTAGTATAGGTTTTTAAAAATTGTTGCCTCGAATGTTCTTCTCTCTATTTCTGTCTATAAGTGAAGATAACAAGTAATCTTCTTGCAGGTCGTTGCAGTGTTTGTGAGCACCCTGATAGTAGATAAACTGGGACGAAGATTGCTGCTGTTAACATCCGGGGTGGCGATGTGCTTATCAACGTTGACCCTTGGACTGTACTTTTACCTGCAGAAGCAGAACGTCGAATCGATAAATTGGTTGGCTCTGGTGTCAGTGTGTGTGTTCATCGTCATCTTCTCCCTCGGCTTTGGACCCATTCCCTGGATGATGATGAGCGAGATATTCTCGAATCAAGTTAAGAGCATCGCCGGCAGCAGTGCCTGTCTCTTCAATTGGCTCATGGCGTTCGTCGTCACCAAGTTCTTCAGCAACTTAGTGACGAGTTTTGGCAGCGACGTGACATTCTGGATCTTCTCCGTAATTTGTGCGATAGGCATCTTTTTCGTGTTCACCATGGTCGTCGAGACGAAGGGCAAAACTTTGGACGAGATTCAAATTGAACTCGGAGGAGATCCGGCGCCGAGACAGCACTCAACCAATGCGTGAAATTGTACCCAAGAACAATAATTTTAACTCTAACCGTCCGCATGGACCAGATCGTGATAAAATGAAGAGACTAAATCGTTGGCGATTATCGCAAAGGATAGCTCGCGGTGACGTCATCAAAAGTTTTAATGAGTTCAATGGTGCGGTCCCCCGTATGATCATTAAGTTCTTTTTTTTAATAAAACTACAAAAAGGGTCGGCGCAACAGGTTCCTCTGCGCGTGCGTTTTTCAAGGAACAAAAAATTATTCACAATCGAGAGATGTGTATATTAAATATACATTTAACAGTTGAAAATGTAAAGTGTTTTTTACAATGAAGCAGCGTAAAAATTTTGCGTCGCAACTCATTGTGTAACTAATAATGATAAGACTGATTCAGTTGTTCGCTGTCCAAAGATTTATTATAAAAATTATCAGGATGGGATGACGTGGTGATCATTGGCTCCAGTAAATATCATGTTGTGTAACATTTTTTTACTGAACCCGTTGAATTTTTGTTGTTGAGCTCTGTTTTAATTGGTTGACACTTAATTTTGATTGTTTCTATTTATTCGGAGTAGGCGTTGAAAAGATTGTACAGATTTACAACATTGTAAATAAATTATACTGTAGTAAGATTAAGTAAGACAATTTGTATGTACATTTTATAAGTAATGTAAAGATAAAAAATCTTGTCTGAAGACGCAATGATTTGCAACAAAAACATTGGATGCTACTAAAGAGAATATATTGTATTTATAGTACGAACTAGGTTTTAATGAAAAATTATGGTCAAGTGCACAAATCATGAAGGTATTATAATTTTTCACTCAATAAAGAATATAAGAATGTGCTATAAAACTTGTTGAATATATTATTTCAAGTATCAAAATATTAATTAAATTTCCTAGACCCGTTAGAAAAAAACCCGTTTTTTAATCTGAGAATTCTAATAATTTTTAATTTGTTGAAATTTATTATTGCGATAGTATTTGTTGAGATTTTCTTCAAAGTTTATGACATTATTAAAATTAGTCTTGCGTACGCAACTTGAGATAGGGCGTAAGCAACAAATAATTCTCAAAACATCATATAAGTTTTATTTTAATAAAAAAATTGGCTGTTTCCTTCTTCGTAAAAGTGGCGAATCATTTTTCATCAACTTGAAATAAGATAAGACTCTTTGACACATAGTTCGAATACAGTTTTCTCATCTTCACGTCATTGAAAATTTTTATAACAAAATTCAGTGAGATGACGCTAAAGATGACGTTAAAAAACAAATTCTTTGTTTGTTTAAAAAATTATTGATGAGGTTTTGCGTCAACCAGTGTCAATTAATGATTAAATTATATCATTAATTATCAACTTTATAAGATCGAATATGTGATATGAAAATATTGTTTTCTTTTTTTCGAGAAAAATTTGAATAATGAATAATAAATAATAAAAATAAATGAATAAATAACTCTGCAATTATCACGAAATAATAGAATACTGTATTGGTGAATGTTAAATGAATTGAGATAATTCATTCTTTTCTCGTTAATTTCTTAAAAATTAAAAAAGAAACAAAAATCATTGACAAATAAACTTATATTTAGTTAGACTTATACAAAAATAGTCGACTTGATTTTTAATTTTTCAAAAATTTAAAAACCAAATGGTAATAATCTTTTATGACTCGTTACAAAACAATCAAACAAAGTTTATGTACAAATGATTAAAATGTCAAGATAGAAAGTTTAAATATCAACAATTGATAAAGCAGTTTTCGGTAATAAAATTTACTTTGCCAACCGAAAAGTTTGTCTGAAACAGATCAAAAGCAATATGGCGTCAGTGATACATTTACTGGACTGTCAAACAGGCTTGGGGTACGCCTAAAATTCGAAAAACACGACGTTCAGTTATCGTGTGCTCGCGAGCCATGTGTCCAACTGTCAGCGACAATCATATGCTATGAACTCGGTTACTCCAAAACGCGCGTCCCAGTACAGTTGTCGCGTTTTCCTCGCGGGCCATCGGCATCATGAACCCTGCTTTCATGCCTGCTCGCACTGCTAATTATTAAATCCCAACTCGCGTTCAACCTCGCTTACATATGCACGGTAAGAGATTCAACGTTATATCTCCAACTCAGAAACACGACTCTTACTTTCCAATTTCCAATATTTTCATCGAGGTTAAAAACCTTTGTCCACAAAACTGGAGCAAAAGATAACTTCATGTCGTTAAATGACAAGCTAAAATTAAGGTTTTTGTTGCGAGGGTGAGTAACAATTTCGCGAAAATAAATTACTTGCGAAAATTTGTCTTTTGTTTACATTATTTCTTTTCGTCAATTACACCTTTTTCTTACATTCCGTTACAATTGTATTTCGTTTATCACTATTTTTGATGAACAGTTGATTCACACTTTAATTTTTATTCTGTTACAAGAAATTGTACGTGATCGGGTTATTTTAAAAGTGCAGAGATAATAACGTCATTATAAGTCGATGAATCATAACATACACACATTTATTCCTCAATAGTGAATGTCTTGTCGTTTCTTCCTTAATCCTCGATTTGAATTTCTACCGATCTATCGTTTTTTTATCAACAAACATGTTATAATCGACTCTTTGTACAACGCATTTTTTAGTTTTAACATTTGCATTTTCAACCGTTTCTTTTTTTATTATCTATTTGAATTATAATTTTTTTCAATTTTCATTAAAACTATTTGTTGTGCATATCAATTAGTTTATCAATAAACTCAATTAAAAGTTAAGTGACACACAAACGATCAGATGTGATATGTATATCAGTAAGATGATTTTGATAGATGAAGGAAATGTAATAAACTGACGAAATGGTTTTGATTATAGAAAAGAGCAACGTAAAGTGAATAAACGTTTTTTGGTATGGAGGCCATAGTCGAGTATAATTACGAAGCTCGAGAAGCAGACGAGCTGACGCTAAGGAAAGGGGATATTATTAAAAATATAAAAGTGCTCGAAGGTGGTTGGTGGGAAGGCACGTTGAAGGATAAACGTGGCATGTTCCCTGATAATTTTGTCAAGGTATGTTCCCATCATTTCCACGGCAACCTAGATGAAGGTTGACCCAGATAAGGGTTTCTTTTTAGATAAAACCAAAATTTTTCTATTGCAAAATTCATTTACAAAAACCGACATACGTTTTATGATTGTTTAATTCAAATGATATTGTTTTTCAGGTGTTAGATAGTTCCTCAGGTGCTGCAGGCAGTACAGAAATGGCGACAATCGCCGACAAAAATGAGGATGACGTGGTGTTGCGTAACGGTGGCTCCGGGAGAAAGTGGTGTAAAGTTTTGTTTAGCTACGAGCCGGTGAATTCGGACGAGCTCAAACTCGTGCCCCAAGATTCGATTGAATTCTTGGGCGAAGTCGAGGAAGGTTGGTGGAGGGGTCAGCTCCGAGGGCAAATCGGTGTTTTTCCATCGAATTTTGTGGGCCCGCCGATGCAAGAGGAAAAACAATTATACAGAGTATTGTTCCCTTACGAGGCAGTTAATGAGGACGAGCTTACGATTGCAGAGGGTGACATAATTACGCTGCTTTCAAAAGATGCTCTAGATAAGGTACGTTCTTTCATTCAAACATGAAAGAAAAAGAGCACGAGGAAGGAAAATAGTCCTCTTTTAAAATTCTAAAAAAAACATTTGTGTTAAACATGCGATCGAATTACAGTTGCAAATTAAAAGAAAAACTTGGGAGGAATAAACTGTAAAGTATATCCATTTTGCAGGGTTGGTGGAAAGGCGAGTTAAAAGGAAAAGTTGGTTTGTTTCCGGACAATTTTGTCGAATTAATGGCTGTGAAGAATGGCGAACAGGAACAAGAACAGAAACATGATCCGAGTCAAGTCTCGAAAGCTGGTACTAAGGGCTCTCACAGCAGCAAACGTAACGAAAAAGCTCACGCAAGAAAGAGCTTGGACACGAAGAACGTTCGTTCAGGTGCTGCTCCAATTAAATTCCACTGAAAAACCAACGCTCGCAAACAAACTTGAATTTCAAATCATCTGAACTTAATTTTGTCAAGAAGACTAATTTTGTTTGTCAGTTACGCGTTCAAATTTAATCTTATATTTATGTTTGCATGACTTTTTGTGTCATATTTATCATGACCATTTTTAGAAACCGCATCGAAGAGATCGCAGTCTTCTTCTTTAACATCTTCGTTGCCCCTTTTGTGTTTAGGAGGAGGCAATGGCAGCGCCGAAAAGAAATCGCCAGGAAATCATTCCATTATATCTAGCTTGAAACGGTTCGTTGGAGACGGCTCGAATCACGGTGGCAATGGGAGTGCCACTGCAGCACTCGGCGAGGAACTAGACGAGGTCGAGAGAGGTGAGGGCGTGCCACTATCGCACTTGACGGCATCCCGAGCCAAGGCACCTCGTAGAAGACCGCCGACCACACAACATTGGCGACATCATACCACTATGACAACGCCTACTACACACACAAACACGACCACATCCCCAACAATGGTGGTAAATATTTTAACTGAATGATATATGTAAGCTGAAAAATATTACTTTTATTAAAATAATTTGTCTATTTTTAATTTTAAGGAGGAAACTATGACTAATGGTAACGTGGACAATCTAAAAGCTCGCGAAGACGAAGGAGACGGCGTGGTAAGCAAAGTAAGACGAAAAGCTCCTTGGGTGAGTGATTCTTTTTAAAAGATGAATGTTATATGAATGTTGAAATTTGTTACGTACGTTTTCTCTGATTGAGGTGAGTTCTTTTAGGTTGAAGAGCTGAAACTTAATCAGTTGGAAAGAAGAAAAACGGCCATTGATAAGGTAGAAAAAGTCGAAGCACAAAAAGAAAGAGCAACGCACGCCAGGTACTGAAACTGAGTGAAACGAAAATTTGAATTCGTGATTGCATTCTTTTATATTAACTTGTGTTTATATTTTAGATCGTATATCCCAAACATTGCCGAAACTGAGATCAAAGTTGAAGTAGATAACGAAGAAGGGAAAACTAAAGAAGAAGAGAAGACAAAACGCACTGCAACAAGTACGCAACAAACACAGCCTCAAGATTCTTTACCGTCGCCACCAGGATACGTTTCGTATCATATTTTTAATCAACTTCTAGAAAGGGTAAAAAATTTACGATTGGTTTATAAATAGGTCATAATATTATAAATGGCTTGGGTGGATAATGTGAATTGTAAATTGGTTTATTTCTAGGTATGTCTTTTGGAAGAAAACCAATTAACTTTACAACGAACGGTTCACCAACTCGCTCAAATGATTCCAAATTCGCCTAATTCGATCACGAATAAGGAGTAAGGTGTACTATTGACATCTTAAGCTTCGAACGACGTCTTACTATTACTCTACTGTTCAGAGTATATTCACCAAGTGAAGCACAATTTTAATTTAAAAATGATAAACGTAAACGTTGACACCATTTGTTTTTTAATCTGAGATACACTTGTTCGCAAAGGTTCTGAATGGTTCGGCTTTGTATTTTCAACAAAGTGACAATAGTATCTATCCAAGGGATCAATATATATGAATACGTATATGAAAGTCAACATCCTTGGCGATATTGCATTTCTACTGCATTTACTTTTTAACGCCGTTGTTATTAGATTTTTATTTTTTTATCATTTCAAATACATTTTTTGTATTTTTTTAATGCCTTTTCGAAACGGGTTGAACTTTGAAGTGTTTTCAAACCAGTTTCAATGACTGAAATTAAATTAAATTGTAAATTTTTATAGTTCTATTTTATCACAAAGAGTTGTAGGTAATATAAAAAAATGATTAATCGAATCATTTGGGATCATTTGCGATATGAGTAATAAAAAATGAATTTAAATATCAGTTCACTACGATGATTTGTTTTACAGATGACAATCGTTATTACTATAACAGTATTATGTGGTCCAAGTGATGAAAGAAAATTATACATTCCGTTTTCAAATCTTTCAGAAACACATTAAGTAGCAAAAAATTTTGCATTCAGACTAAATATAAACCGGAAATTTTAAATGAAAACATATATTAATCCAAAAATGTCCCAGTGGTCGTATACATATATACATATGTACTTTTGATTTGTGTATAAATTTGTACTTAGTATAAATTATATTTTGCTTTTTTGAACAAGAATAGGCGAATCTAATAAATTGATATTTTTTATTTAAAACGCTTATATACCGGTGACAAACGCGTTCGAATGTTAATGAAATGTTTGAATACTTTTGTATTCGTTCAAGTTTTAGATAATATATTTTTGAAATGAAAAGAGACGCACCGAATGCGACAAACGTGACTAACAAGCTGTAAAATTGGACGGCAGTCGATACGTAGCTGTACATAAGGACAATTGGGAACTGTTAATGTGTCATTATTGATGAACATTTCTAAAACCTCCCACGCTACATCTTACCATATTAGAGCGATGAGATAATTGTATGAGAATAACAACAATTTTAACGCGCAGATTATAATTATTTGATTTAGTACTTAAAAATTTGTGTCCCTTTTTTCTGCAAGTTGAAACGTCATTTGGTTGTGCCAATCATACAATATGTCATCAAATGTAAAATATAAGGTACCATATTGTAAATATAACGTATATTGGTTCAGGATTTGACATTAATTTAATTTATACTTGGAAAAACTTTTATCGATGTCATAGAATCAGTTCCGCTTGACTTGAAAAGTTCGACAGATCTTCAGCCAATGTACGTGATACATTTTTAATACCAATTGCAAAATCATGTAAAGAAATCTTATCGAAACGTCAATACTGCTTTTGATGTCTAATAACGAATCGTGATTTGTCTTCTTTTGTAAATGCAAGTTAGTTTAAGAACAATTAATATTACGTTTCTTTTTATATATCATTTCATACCATAGACGCCTCGACGATTCATTTCGCGTGTAAATTATATTTTTATTTTGATTATATCATAATTTTACTTGTTGTCTAGAGAATTCTTTTTTCTACATTGATAGTCTTCTACAACGGAAATCATGTATTTTATGTGACAAATGTAAATCTGTTATAGCAGATTGTATACAAGATTTTAATTTTCTGATGGCATATCAGTCAAAGAACCAGAATGGTAACATTTATAAGAAAATTGAATCGACACCTCTTATGAAAAAAGCGTTAGCTTACAATTTTCTATCGAAAAAGGTATACAGGGAATTCTAAACTAACACGTTCTTCATAAGAGGCATCGAAATGTTTTAACGGTAATCTCCGAGATAATCTCTATAATTCAAAGTGACTCCGATCATGATTAATTTATATGAGGTGCTTTTATCAATATTCTAGCACCAAGACAAGCATTCAGTGATAATATAAGTTATTGTTAGTTGGTCCAAATAAAAAATTTATCAATTTTACAAAAAATATGAGTGATCTTTTTAATTTCGTGTATTTTTACAAAGTGATTCAGTATTATGTGAACTGAACTGATAAACAATAAACTATTGATGCTGAAAACAGGTCTTCTATATCTCTAAAACACCTATCAATTTCATTACATGAAGTTCATTTTTGAAGATTTCTTTGTTTATCAATTAATTTATCCATTTTTAATTAGATAATGTCAGTATCAGAAAGATTATTACTTCGATACGAGACTATCATTATTTTTTTTCGGTGCAAAAATAAATTAAATGTGATTCGATTATAATAAGTCAGAAAGCATAGAGCATTGTGAAGTGAATTAACTTTTTTGGTATGGAAGCCACAGTCAAGCATAATTACGAAGCTAAAGAACCAGACGAGCTGACGCTAAGAAAAGGGGATATTATTAAAAATATAAAAGTCCTCAAAGGTGGTTGGTGGGAAGGCACATTGAACAATAAATGTGGCGTGTTTCCTGACAATTTTGTCGAGGTATGTAATATAATTATTTGTTTTCCTAACATCCAATTCTTTCATTTTTTTATCCTTAAAATCCTTAAAATTTACCCTTAATACAGCTAAAGCAAGAAATGTAGATAATATTCTACAAATCCCTATTGCAAAAATAATGATTAAAATATTAATTTATTCTTTAGTTATTAGATGATACTACGAATGTTGCAAAGAAAATCTGTGCATTACCCGGTAGTTGCGGAAGAAAGTGGTGTAAAGTTTTGTTTGGCCGAGAGCCTTTAAAATTGGATGAACTCAAGCTCGTGCCTCAAGATTTAATTGAATTTTTTGGTGAACAAAAGAAAGGTTGGTATAGAGGTCAGCTCCGAGGACATGTTGGGATTTTTCGTTCAAATTTTGTGACCCGTCCAATACCGGAGGAACATTTATACAAAGCATTGTACTCTTATGAAGCAGCTGATGAGGATGAACTTACTATTGCAAAGGATGAGATAATTACACTCCTTACAAAAGATGTTGTACACGAAGTATGTTCTAATATTTTCACATAAAAGATATAAGAAAAATATTAAGACTAACGTTCAACATATGAATGACTTACAATTAAAAAAAAAAAAAAAGATTTTTATATACTTGTTTTAGGGTTGGTGGAAAGGTGAATTGAACAAGAAAGTTGGTTTCTTCCCGAGCAATTATGTAGCATCATTAACTGATGTGATAAACGGGGAACAGGAGCCAAACCCAGAACAAAAATTTAATCTGCCCAAAATTCCCGCAAGTATGAGCTTCATTAAATAAGAGTAGTTAAAAAAAAACTTTTTACTACTTCGTGCTTATTTCTTTAGAACGGTGTAGTGGCAACACCGAAAAAAAAGGGACCACAAATCATTCGATTACGTCCAACTTGAAAGATGTAGTTGGAGATGGATCAAAAGAAGGTAGCAATGAGAGTGCCGCTATTGCAGTCAGCAAGGAACTAGACGTAGTTGTAAGAAATGTAGACGTGCAGCTAACGCATTTGACAGCACCACGAGCCAAACCACTCCGCAGAACACCGACTACCAAAGCAACTCGGACTACTAATACGAACATAAATATTTCTACTAAGTGGTACATAGTGGTGAGTATTGAAGTTAAATAAAAATGAAATAATTTATTATTATTGTTGTAGTGATGTAATGGAGTGCATTTTTTAAGCTTACAAAAAAGGAATATGACTAATGACAACGAATTGTTTTTTTTCTTTTTCAGGATGAAGAAAATACTAATGACGACAAGGATGATTTGCAAACTCATAAAAAAGAAGCAGAAGTTGAACATGAGAAAGAAGATAAAGTTAAAAATGACGACCGTGTAAAAAAGACGAGGCGGAAAGCTCCTTGGGTGAGTGAAATTTTTGAATACATGAATTTCTTTTGAATTTAATGTTTTATATCTTTTATGATATGAATTCTTTTAGGCTGACGAAGTGATACTTCATTACCTAGAAAAACAAAAGAAAGTTACAAGTGAGGTGGAAAAACAAAAAGAAGAGGAGATCAAAGTTAACACAGATGATGGAAAAATAAAACCAGAAGAGGAAGAAAAAATAGAACGAGAAACTCCAATTCACGATTCTGTACCATTACCACCAGAAGATGTTTTGTACAATATCTACAATGAACTTTTAGAAAAAGTAAAAATCAAAATTTATTTTACAATAGTAACTTCAAATAAACCATCAATACTATATTTCAAGATAATATTTTAGGTGCGCCTTTTGGAGGAAAATCAACTAAATTTACAACGAATGGCAAATCAACTCATCCAAATGACTCCAAATTCAAATGTTCAAATTAATTCAAACGAATCAATTTCAAATGTAGATTATAAGAAACCAAACCAACCATAAAAATCAACATTCATGACTGAACTGAATTTCTTGATAAAAGAGAATAATAATAATAACTAAATAATAATAATAATAACTAACTTATTTTAGAATAATCTATGCTATTAGATTTGAATCGAAGCTTATTTCTAAAACACCTGCCAATTTAAATGCATAAAGTTTATTTCAAAAAGTTTTTCTTTTTTCATAGTTACAACATATGAAAACGAAGGTTTAATAAAAAATGCCTTCTTATGTCACTTAAAAAAAATTGTTACACTCGTCGAATCACGCTATGTTTCTTTTCTCGTGCAAATGCTCGTCCACTGTCCTGGGCAACGTAAGTGCTCGACAACGTTTTTGCACTGTATGGCACACAAAACAAAAAGACAAAGTTTGCACTGGTTTCGTGCTGACATGAACACAAAGTGGATGGCGAATCGAAGCAAAAAGGGAACGAAAACAGGCCGCTTACGTTGCCCCCAATAAATTATTCAATTTACATAAAAATCTTATGAAAATAGATTAACGTCGTATTCCGCAGTGTACTGACAATTCTTGTTTACTTAGCACATATACATATCATGTATTTATAATATATATATTTGTATTTCTCGTCTATCGAAAAATTTTATACACTTCATTAGCCATCTCTTCCCCCGTCTAAAATCTAAATTGACATTTCCGTTGCATACTAGAATATCTCCTTACTTCATTCATCGTCACTTTGCAAAAAAAAAAATAAAATAAAATAAAATAATAATTACAATTAAGCAATTAACCAATAAAACGTTAGCGTGGTCGAATCGCAGAAAAAGAACAAAGAACATCCAAGCTGATTTGGGGTGACTAGAATATCTTACGATTTGTTTGCGGGTTATAAGCATCTCGCAATTAGGACGTGCAATCAATCGCGTCATAATCGTTATTAGCTTTGGTTCACAGGGTGCTGCTGAGTAAAACAAATTATAGTACCGTTTCAATTCGCAGACGACAATTCCCTTCGATTGCATTATCAGCTGCAAGCAGTGTTGCCTTAATCATAAATATATATTTTTATATATACCTTTTTTTAATCTTCATATATGATTTGTTTTATGACTATTAAAATACTCTACAGATCTATCATTATTTATAAACCAAACAACCGCACGTAATCACAAGTGTCTGACAAACTTAGTTATGTTTTTTTTAAAGATGGACGAATTTCATCGTAATTGTTTATTTGATCATCAAAATTTAGAGTTTGAATTTGTGTCTGTTTTAAGTTTTGTTAATACAATTTCGTTCAGTTGAATCGGCCATCTTTAATTATTTGCAATGTACAAAGCTCGAGAGTTAGGCAACTGCCAGAAGAATATAATCCGAAATACAATGTTGTAGCAAGGAATCACGTGATCGTTGTTTTTTTTTTTTTTGTTCATTCCAAAATACTTGTTACTTTCGTTAGTAATGAGTTACGGTTATCTAAAAATTGTCAAGTATAAAAATGAGGATTCACAAAGGTCTCGAACAAACGAAGACATACGTTTTGCGACGCTCAACCGAGTGCATACTTGACTGCAGAACGCACGAGACCCTCGAACGGTTTATATACAAATAAGTAGAAAAATTTGTTCGACGAATTTTCATTATGCAACGTGTTTCACAGTTGATAAGAAAACTGTTAGAATATTCAGTGATCAACAATTCCAGTAGACTTGAATACCAAAGTATAAGATTTGTTATGAAAAGTCTGAGAGCAAGAGCTGTAGGTAATTATTATAAATGCGTTGTCGTTCTTGACATAAGAGTAAAATCTTAGGGAGGGATCTCAAAAGTTTATCGAGATAAAAAGATTTATAAAAAGTTCATTTCGATGCAGTCTCTTGTTTTTCTATGATGAACAATAAACGTTACCAAAGTTGTGCAAAGCTTACACGTTCACTGGTTTATATGCTCGCTAAAATTTCAATAACGTGATATAAAAATCGTTGCCTATGAAAACACTGAGACGAAAAAAAAAAAAATGCAAAATTAAGTTTAAGCTCAAGCTTCTCTCTCAATGACATTGCGCATATTTGACAGGTAGTTTAACAGGACTTGCTGTGCACTTTAAAGTTCTGTCAATGTCACCTTTCAGTTGCACAAGAACCCTGATTTTAAAAACAATTCCAACTGTGGTCGTTGAGCCTTCATCGTTATATCTGTTGTATAAAAATAAAATCTTCCAACTGATTGACAATCATTTATGTTATAAAATTATGAACTTTTAATAGAGAGAAAAGTAAAAAAATGTAATGTTTACAAAATTTGTCTCTAAGCCTGAACTAAAGTCATGTTGAAAAGTCATGGATGTCTGATATGTGCAGGACTTATTTCAAAATAATATCTCATCGTTAACAGTTGAACAATTTGGGTCTCTTAAAGTCCGCGCAGGCGCCGCCCAACTAATGCCCCAATTATTGCAAGTTATTATCTAATCGACAAAAACATGAATTCATCTCGAATGATGGCGACTCAGTCGACTTCGTACAAGACTTACAATATAATGATACACCAAATTACTTTAAGGATTATACGACACTTAGAAAATTCGAATCAACTTCGAACAAAAACTGAAAATATACAATCGATCAAGAACGCAGCAGTGTTTAGCTATTGACTTATTGCGATCGTCCAACAGCTCGCAGATAACGTTGTCAGTGCCAGATATCGGCCGTCTATACTACGGTCGCTACTTTCAAAAACTTATCAAGCTGCATTTCTTTTTTTGATTGTTTTCGTTTGTTTTGTGGCAGTATAATCGTAAGTTAAAATTAATTGATCACATTGTCAATGTTTCTGTTTCAGAAACGCAATTTGTGCGGTTCCTTGCGAGTGTCTTGTTTTTAATTATATTGGTTTCATTTTTTTTTATCAGGGATCAACCAACGCGATTCCTACTTAATCGTTTACAATCAATTGTCGTCCCATGGCACTAGAAAACTAAACAAAATGTCACTAGTTTACCTCCCTTTCAATTTTTTCTGCTTTAATAAATACGCACACAGGTTCAAGCTTATGAGCTAAGAAATGCACGGATGAAAATTGTTTCAAAACAAAGTTTCGTTGGATGAATCTAAAATCGACCAGTTCTTACTTTTGTGCTTTGAGTTAGCTTAGTACCATTATGTAATTTCCATTAAAATCTTAGTCTGTAAACCGAAAAAATTGAAAGATAATCAACGTTTTGAAAAACCATCTTAGAGTTTAAATTTTGATTGAAATATTCAGCATACAACCAAAAAAACGGTTGTGCGTTAAAAATATTGATAAAAAATTGATCTAAGATGGTTGAGTTGACTTTTTTTGACAATTTTGTCACTTGATGCGAATCTTATTTACCTCTTTGAGATGAGTGTTTCACGCTTGTTTACATGATGCTGCACTTTCTTTGCCGGCGCTTTTGCGGTTCCGGTCGTAGAACCGCACGAACAGCCTCGTCGAACACTTGCTTCAAGCCACGCTGTGTCAGAGCCGAACACTCCATGTACTTGACAGCACGAATCTGAAAACCACAATTTTATATTACCAACTAGTCATGTGCATTTAAAAGAGACAAAAAGGTTTTTAACAACAAAATCTTAACACAAAAGTTTTTATTTGTTTAGTCTCAAATTTTCAAAATCCGCCTGGTTTTTAATTCAAGGTAAATTTTTATTCAACCGGCAGGAGGATTTTCATATATTTAATGCGAATGACAAAGAGTAGGTGCTGCCAAACTGATGAATAATTCATCACATGAATAAAATGCTCGTGCTGGTGCGTTTGTAGGCGCTCCCTTAATTAAGTAACATAAAAACGTTTGTCCAACAAAGATGACAAAAATTGTTCGCAGTCTAATTTGAGCGTCGCAATGGAGCGTGAAGAGCGTGTTTATCGGTCCATGAACGAACCTTGTTTGCTAGCTTTTGTCCCTGCTCGCGTTTGACCGCACTGAGTCCCTGTTCCAGCAAGCTAGTCAGAGTCTCCCGGTCGTCTCTTAGGTCAATCTTCGTGCCGACGAGAATCATCGGAGCGTCAGGGCAGTGATGCTTTATCTCGGGGTACCATTTGCTCGTCACATTCTCAAAGGACGAAGGACTCGTCACGGAGAAACAGATGAGAAAGACGTCGGTCTGCGGATAAGAAAGTGGTCGCAATCTATCATAGTCCTCTTGTCCCGCTGTGTCCCACAGGCCCAGACTCACTGGTATCCCGTCCACGACCATCGGTGCGGAATAATTGTCGAAACTGCAAACATGAGAATCAGTTAGCTCAACTTTGAATCGGCTGCCTTTGAATTTGATTCGTGCAAGTGCACGCGAGATAAATATTGATAAAGCATTAGGGCCAGGCATTAAGTGAGCGCTCGCACAAGGTTTATTTATAAACCCCATGGAAGACCAAAGAACTGTAAAAAGAAAATTTAAAATGAATTACTTCCTGTGTCTTGCGGTAGTGCTTGGACTATTAATAGGCCTCTTGCACCGCCGTACTAAGAAAGAAACATACCGTTTACAAAAAGAACAAGCACAAACAAAAACACACTCACGACCCTTTTCCCCACCTCCCCTCTTTTTCACACTTTGACAGACTATGACATTTTTCATTTTGCATTTTTCGACCGAACAAAAACAAAGTTTCGCTTGAAGGTTTTTGTTTGTCTCGCTCGTTTCTATATTTTCATGAAAGATTTATTTCATCACGTTGTGTAACTTTCTTGTTTTCCTTTCTTGTTATTTATCTTCTATAGATTGCAATTTTAATGCAAGATTAAATTTATCGATTGAATTTGAATCGCGGATGACACAATGGGTGGCTTCGCAATACTGTCATTCGTTTGAGGAGTTTCGAGTTGCAACAAGAAACAATGACTTGTACTCACACTGTCGGCACATACTCTCCAGGGAAACTGTCAGTCGTGTACGATATCAGCATACAAGTTTTACCAACTGTGCCATCTCCCACGACCACGCACTTTATCGGCCGGCCGGAACTCATGGTGTTTTGCCTGAAAGGAAACATCAATTTTTTTTGTTTTATTCATTCCCACATGTCAAATTTAAGAAATCGATTGGTAACGATAATGCGTCCACTTCTCCGCTCGTTTCCATTTTTTTTATAATCCAATTTAGTTGATTGACTTTCTCTACAGCTGTTAATTCATCGATTCATCTGATTCCTCATTTTTGACCTTTTTGTTAATCTGCTTTGATCGCCTCTTAATTTGGTCTACCAAAACAAAATTATCCTGGTTCTACAGCTAATTTTCTTTCAATTGATGAATTTTTATCCTACTTGATTTTGTAATTTGAATTAATTGATGTTTAATAATAAAATAATTAATTCAATTATCTTATCAAGCAGATAGAAAGTGATCTTTTTTTTGTTCTACAAATGTAAAAAACGGTATGTCTGAAATGAATGAAAAAAGTTGTTAAACCGTGTACGTTTTTAGGAGAGAGACAAAATTGTACGTAATTTGCTCGTTCTGAAACCTCCAAACGACCACCTCCTACGCTTTACATCATCACTTATTTTGGCCATTTTTTAAACGATTCTTTTCCCGAATTCCAATCAAGATTGCTCCTGGTAAGCCATGGTTACGTAACAAAACAAAGTAAATCCGAAAAAAATTAAGAAAATCCTTTTATCACAAACACACAACAATGGTCAGAAATGAGTCTTTTCGAAAAACCAAAACTTGTACAACAAAATTTTTTTGCAACAATAAAAGAAATTTAAAATTTGAATGTGATACAAACTGAAGATACGAAAAGATAAAATCTATTTTGTGGTGAAAATTTGTCGCCTGGATAGATTTCGTGAGATGCGTCGCGAATTTCGAAATAACACTGGAAAGGTTATGTGAGGGCGGGTGGAAACGGGCGGTGCTGCTTGAACTCACGCTGGCTAGCAATAAAGAATGATTTGAACTGGTTGTTTGGCCGCTTACCTGGTGGACTCGTTGCGTTAGTCGAGGTGCCGGAGCTATTTTTGTTTGAGTGTTTTTTTGAGTCGGTCGTATGTTTGTTCCTTAACAAAACACCGAAACGGATGCCATGACAGTTCGACAATCCCAGCGCCCAAAGGTTCAAGCGATCGGCTTGTTTGGTGCGCTGACAGATGTTCGTCACTCTTATTTACACGACCGTGTCGCGCGCGGACAAGCAAGGTTGACGCAATCGATGCCTACTTTCGATTGGCGACGCGCGCGCCAACTAC
Source organism: Trissolcus japonicus (assembly GCA_030522925.1). Lineage (NCBI taxonomy): Eukaryota > Metazoa > Arthropoda > Insecta > Hymenoptera > Scelionidae > Trissolcus > Trissolcus japonicus. The sequence continues at coordinate 41,371 of JAPYZS010000183.1, read as the reverse complement.
CAACCTGAAATGCGCGGGAAATTGAAAAAAAATTTTTTTTTCATAATTACTAATCATCAATTGATAATAATATTGAAACAAAAGAGGCTTTCTTTTGGGTTATTTACATAACATTTGTGAAGGTCACTCAAACTTTGACTTTGAGTTTGAACTCGAAGTCAAACAAACAAAAATCAACAACTAGGTGTTTGAAGATGTGATACTTACCTTTTTGCATACTGGATGATTTTCTGTAATTAACAACTGCCAGTAATGAATACACTGATTATTGCACTACAATAATTACCGACACTCTCGAGATCTTGCACGAATTGCCAACGAACTGGTCACAATCGTCGCGCGCGGAATAAGAAAAAAGATAACGCCTACTTCAATTAACGGCGCATCCAACTGCAAACTCGAAAAACGCGAATAATAAAAACGAAAAAAAAAAATTTTTTTTTTTCATAACTGTTAACATCAGTTAACAATGAAAAAGAAACAGAACAGGATTTCTTTTTGTTATTTATATAACCTTCCTGAAGGTTACTCAAGGTCTTGTGAATTTGAGATTTAATTGTTATTTTTATTTTGACTTAAGGTCAAATCTAACAAAAATTAAGAATTTGATGTGTGAAGATGAGAGACTTACATTTTTTGTATACTGCGTTATTTTCAGCAGTTAGCAGCTACCAGCAATGAAAAAATCGATTATCGCACGGCACTAAGTATCGACACTCTCGAAAACATACCCGACATGACGACCATTGCCGACAAAATGTAACCTTACTTACACGATCGACGCGCGCGGAATAAGTAAGGATGACGCTATCGATGTCCACTTCAATGAACGACGCGCGCACCAACTGCACTGATAATTACCGACACTCCCGAAATCATGCCCGAATTGCCGACCATTACCGACGAACTGTTTTCTTCACTTGCATAATCCTCGCGCGCGGAATAAACAAGGATGACGCAATCGATGCCTACTTCAATTGGCGGCGCGCGCAGCCAACAGGAACTCGAAAAAAGTTTTAATCGACAATAAAATGGAAAAACAAACAAAATGTTCTTCTCGTTATTTGTATACCCTTCTCAAAGGCCATTTAAAGTTATGCGACTTTGTGTGTTGACTGTAACTTTTTTATTTCAAAATCAAAAAAAAATCTGAAAATTATCCTGTAAAAAATACACGATACGCACAATTTTTCAATTTATGATTTTCAGCAAATAGCAACTCCTAACGCACGACAATAATTATCGACATTCCTAAGATCTTGCACGAATTGCCGACCATTACCGATAAACTGTTCTCGACAGTACATGATGGTTGCGCGCGAACTAAAAAGGATGATGCAATCAATGCTGTAACGCGCACGCCATCTGCAATGACAATTGCCAACATTCCCGACAACTTGCCCGAATTGCCGACCATTATCGATAATCTGTTCTCGACACTACTGATTGTCGCACGCGGAGGCGCGGACTAGAAAAAATGACGCAACAATGCCCACTTCGATTAGCTGCGCGCGCAGCGATGCAGCCAACGGTAAACTCGAAACCGCGGAAAAATGAAAGAAATTGTTCTTATCGACAATAAAAAAAATGTTTCTTTCCCTTACTGTTGTATCCTTCTTAAAGGTCATTTAATTTATATGACTTTAAGTTTTGACTGACATTTTTTTCTCAAAATGAAAACAAATCTGAAATTTAACCTTTTAAAAAAACCGTGATTCTGAAATGTTCTTATAATTCATGATTTTCAGCAGTTAGGAGCCCCTAACAATGAAGAAACCGATTATCGCATGAAAATAATTACCGACACTCCCGAGATGTTGCACGAATTACCGACCACTACCGATAAACTGTTCTCGACAGTAACATGATTGTCGCGCGTGAACTAGAAAGGATGACGCAACAATGCCCACTTCGATTGGCGACGCGCGCAGCCAACTGTGATCTCGGAAGCGCGGGAAATTTAAAAACAATGTTTTAATGGACAATAAAAATGAGAAACGAATAAAGTTTTCTTTTAGTTATTTGTGTACGCTTCTTGAAGGTCACCCAAAGTCATGTGACTTTGTCTCAAAATCAAAACAAAAACATCAACATAACGTGTAAAAGAAGACGTGATTCTGACATTTTTTCGTAATGCAAGTTTTTCGGCAGTAAGCAGTTATATACCCAAGTCATAAATAAAAAAAAAATTTTAAATTATATAACGATGTTAATTGTAAGTGGCGGGCTGATGATGAACAGTTTAAAAAACACTTATAATAATGGAAACATTAAATAGGAACACTAAATTAAAATTTTACAACATTAAAAACGATCAAAGTAAACATGAAAACTATAAAAAATAAGCACGCCTATAAAAACAAGTACTGAAAAACAAGAGGAAGTGCCTATTGGCCCGCCACTCTTAAGCCTTTAAACCGCCACCACCTTAAAAACTTTTTTCTTTCATTTGTCTTGAATGCGCGTTACTTATTCGTGCTTTCCAAGGTCTGATCACAATGCAAGAGAACAAAATTTTGAAATCAAAATCACGAGAAAAAATGACCGAAAATCACTAAACATTTAAAATTAATTAAAAAACGCATAACAAAGGAAAAATAAAAATTCTGAATAAAATCACTTGTCTGAGAATTTATTTTGAAAGATGTACAATTAATGATTGTTAATCTGTTTTTATATAGTAGTACAATAGTGTACAATAATTCTCACATCTTGTGCAAAACTGAAGAACAGTGAAATTGATTAATATCGTTGCATTACAAAGAAAAAACAGTTAGTGTTGTCGCACGAAGTAATGTTTTGTTTGTCATTCAACTGTGTCTTACAAATGTGAGGTAGTTTTGTGTCCGAAAAGATGTCTTACTTTTTATTTTACATTGATGACTATTAAATGCTTTTAAATCTCAGTTATCACATGGTTTTATTGTAGTACATTTTGCTCGATCAATTTTTTACGCAATTCTCATCTGAGTGTAAGCGTTACGTTACGTTAGATCACAATTCGCGCAAACAGGTGAATAAAAAGATCATTACAATTGAAATTCAAGCTTTGTGTTGGAGTCACAGATAGTACTTTTCAGTGTTGAACAAATTCAAATTTCACAGACAAATCGAATGCTTCTAATCATCAACTTTTAAACTTTCAAACATGTTCATAAAATTTTAACTAGAATATAATCAATGCATTATTATAAGAAAAACAAAGAAAACTTGCATACTACAATCACAAGTTGAAAATCAGTCTTGTAAAACTTGTTTGTCAATTTCGTGAACTCAAAAAACTGCATCTCATAATATCGCATCGAAAATTATAACGTACTGATACATTTAAGTAAAGCTGTAATAAGTATAGAACCGCCAAGTACTATCGGGAGAGGCCTCGTATATGCATATTTTGCGACGTTATTCATACCTTAAGATTGTACGTAAGAAATAAAATATTCTGCGATAAAATATGATTTTCACAATATTTTGACAACGCTAACGAACAAAGTCGTAAAAAATTGTCTAACTTGCTTCAATTGAATTAACTTTAACATTGTATAGTCATATACAATCAAGTTTGTCGTACTAAAGTCGAATTACACTGAATCGCAAGAAGCACAAAGAGCTTAGGTTAACAATTTATATGAATCACATTCTGGCTGACAATGCTACGTATTAAAAAGTGTCTACAGGACTCTGTAAGCAGCAGTGAATAAAACTCGCAACCGTCATTTCCCTATGTACACAGCCATCAAAGAGAAAATAACAAATCGGAAATATTGATTCAAATATAGGTCGGCGAAGTTGTTGATATCCAAAGGTCCACCGGCGGAGTACATTCAAAGTTGAAGTAGAATATAGATGTATCGAAAGATTGGTAAGAAAGGGGTGCAAAGAAATAATACTTTTGAGATAATGAGAGAAACGTTACTGAACTAAATATGAAAAAGGTAACTGAATTGCTACAGCGCTCGACTTTGTCCTGTCACTGTTAAACATTATATTTTCTCTGCATTTAAATTCGGTTTTTAAACTCCCTTTGCTCCAGTCTTTGTGATTGAGCTTTCTCGTTTATCTTTTTTTTTGTATTAAATATTCGACATTTAGTGATTATGCGTAACTATTACGTAAAACAATACACTCTTTTATAAGAGGACAAATCGTTAAAACATCTTACAAGAAGTTTTGAATCGGTCAAGTCAGGTATTGCGTGTTCACATCTCAACAAAAGTTGATCGATGTTTTACCCAATGAAATTTCATAATAAATTAGATTTGAATTCTCAAATAACTAAATTTATTGAAATGTTAACAATTCAAAACTTCTCAAAAGATGGCTTCCTTGTTACTTCTTTGTTCATTTATAAAATAAACTTTATCACTCGAAGACTAAGGAAGCACTAGCATAGCTCACAGAACTATCATTCATATTGTTGCACTGGCTACTCTGAGCGTATTTAAGAAATTTGAGATTCATTTTTTGGCTGTTGCTGTTAGTTCTCATATAATGTATAGCCTGAAATGAAATGATTCAATAAATTAGTTCTTTTTCACAGTAGAAATCCAAATTATTCAACTGCAAATAGAATAATTACTGTACAACATACCTGCAGCAAAACACCAATAGGATGGCGACCACAAATTGTGTTGCCATATTTCTTTAAATATTCAGTGAAACCCGCAGGATCCAATGATTCGATGATATCCATTCCCTTAAAAAGAAACCAATCGTACAATAACACTTTTAAAAAACTGTGCAAGCCAAAAATAAAGAAGAAAAATTTTGTGCTGCTCACCATCTTATCAAGATTTTGAATAGATTTATGAATAGGTCCACATGACCTATCGTAATGGGTGTAACGAAATCTGTGACCCCAGTGGCAAAAGTCAGACGAAATGACGAACAAATTTTGAGGATCTGCCAAGTATGGCGCTAGTATTCTCCCGTACATTGCTTCCTTGTCCGGAGTCAAAGATCCCACGAGAATTGGAACGACGGTGAAATTGTTGTTACTTTCCATGACTTTAGCGATGTATGGCAACTGCATCTCAATGCTGTGCTCCTCTTCGTCGGTTTGCATGTCCATCCACTCAAAGTGGCCGGTTTCTTCCAGCTCTTTGTTGACTGCAATCAAAAACGCAATCGCATCAAGTACTCATAAATATTTGATTACATGAGTAAAACAGAATTATTTCATCTTGACCTTACCAACTGTGTCAACTATCAAATCGTACAAAGGAGTACGATAAAGTTGCGCAGTAGTGAGTGCGCATCCAGGTAATCGTACATGATGAGATGGGCCTAAAATAAATATTTTTCGTCTGCAAAAAACAGACGCTCAGATCAATTTTCATTGTTGACATTTTTAATTGGCTTTCTATTGTGTTTGTTCTAATTTATGTTTCAAAGGACACTTACACAACTGCTGGGCTAATTTGGCGATAGGCAAATGCAGCACAGGCTCCACAATAACTGTAACCAGCATGTCTGGCAAAAAATACAAAAATATACAATTTCAGATGACAAAAATAATCAATCAATTAATTTTTGTTGTGATAATTTGATTAAAGAAAATTATTCTTACGGTGAAATAATGGCTCTTGCTGGGCCATGAGTTAAACTGGCAGCACTCAGCCAGTCCTCTAGCTGTCGTTGCAGTTCAGCACCTAAAAAATAAAAAAGATCGAGGTTAGCTAGTTATTCTGTAACAATCAAAACAAATCCATTACCGATTGAAAAAAAGAAGGGTCATATTATTATTGACAGGTCAAAATTGGCCATTGAGAGAACGGGGAATCTTACCGAATTTGGAGTACCAGCTGCCAGCATGTATAGGCCTTCTAACATTGTTCGCCATGGCTTATAACCTCCGCGTTGAGTCAACTGTAATTAACCCAGACAGATACTCTCGTGCAATACCTCGAATAGTGCCTCCCACGAATCTGCAAGTCGCGCACTGCTCCGTTCAAAGTTGCAATCAGCTGTGATTCAAACGGGAGCTTCATTCACTCCTTGAGATCTGTCTCAGACAATGGTCCGCAGTTTGGTTGCTTTATTCGCTCAATGTTTGTATCACCATCTGATCCAAACAGTTCTGTATATGACATCACCTCACACATCTAATAATGTGTGTGTGCAAGTAGGAAACGCAAATTTCTTTGAAAAGCGCCTTGCAAACTATCTCTCTTGAGGATGACTGATAGAAAAGGATAATAAACTTGATGTAACAGCACTGCAGGACACGTCCTTATCGATTAATGATAATTGTAAACAGAGGGGAAAATAACTAGAAGCCCCCCTCGGGGAAATTGAATTTGAGAAGTCTTTGGGGAGAGAGTTGCGTGAATTTGAGAGAGCGGGGATCAATCACGGACATAACCTTAAAAATGATGACAGGTTAGAGTCGGTTTGTTTGTTGTTGAGAGTTTGTTGTCTGTGATCGTTGTTGATTGTTGCTGCAAACGCGTGGCATTCATTTTGTCCGTCGATGGTGGACAAAGATGGTGACAAACCGAAGAAGCGTGAATTCTCTAGGGAGAGAGCGAGAGAAAGCAGCGACGAGCACGTACTGAAAGAGAGTCGCGGGGGGAAAAAGGAAGGAAGAGGAAAAAAGGGCGAAAAAGGAAGGACTGGATGAAAGCAGCGACTGGGAGAGAGCAACAATCACAATCAGCGAGAGCGGAGGAGGCGAGCCTGTGCGCGCGGTGATGGCGAATGAAAATGGCTAATTGTCAGGCCGAACGGTGCAACAGGTGAGCCGAAAGTAACGCGAGGCAACGACGCTCGGTTGGTGATCGCGGCGGCGGCGGCAACAGCCAGGTTTCCAGCGCGGCGGTGCCTTTTTTCCAAGCGAGCGAGCTAGAAGAAAGAAAAAAAGAAGAAGAGACTGCGCGGTTGCCATGAGCTCCCATGCGCGCCACACCAGTCGATAGGCTCGAGCTGCTGCCTCAAACATTGCAGCTCAATGGAGAGCATGGCCTCTGGTGCCTCCTCGTTGGACAGTGCTGGAAGTAGTGGTAAGACAACTGTCATCACAGCTTTCGTCATCTTTTTTACAACTTTTCTTTTTTTTCCTCTCCATCTCCCTTCCTTCCCTTTTTTTTATCCCCTTAATAACTATTTTTGTCAGATTGTTTAGAGAGACGGGTTTTGTAAGAACTATTTATTTTGTGTGCTCACATACACATGCCTTGTTATTAACAGCAATTTCATTTTTGTTTTGTTGTTTTTTTTTTAATTTTTTGTTCCTATTAGTTTTGTTAGCAAATTTTTTTGGTCAGCTCAAAGAAAAGTTTTCTTCTACTTCAAAAGATGTTCAAAAGTTAATTGACTGTTTATGAAAAAAAAAATCATTCTTGCAAAACATTTTTTTCGTCAAGAAATCAGAAATTTTTATTGGTACCAAAAATATTGCCATCCCTAATTGCTAATGATATCAGTGTGTTTTGATCTTTTATCAGTATTCTGAACGTATACCGTCGAGCCGAATTATTTAATTTTTATTTTCCATGTGGAGAGTGATTCGCGATGCTTGCATGCGTAGCTCTTATTTTCTTTCTTGGTGAAAGCTTCTGTTCCTTGTTTACTTTTTCATTCACTGACTGAAACAATGAATTATTACTATTTTCATTTTTACAACAATCTGACCGTAAACAATAAATCTGCACATTGAATAACTCAGGCGATCTTTTTCATAACACTCATTATCGTTTCATTTTTGTTTCAGATGGTGCGCTCAATTTAGGTAAGAAATAATAAGAAAACTGACGTCGTAGACACTTTATCATTAATTTTGATTGGGTCACACATTTTGTGTTGATTAAAAGCATGCATCTACCTTTATTTGTTGACTTATGTTTTATTTTTGTTTGCATTGTCCCTGATTAATTATTTATAAAGAGAGAGATAATGGAGGATACAGCAGTGTAGGCAGTCCCAGCGGTGGTCCTGAATGTTGTTCGGATTACGACAATTTGCAAGCCCAGCATCAATTGCAGCTACTAAGACATAAACACTCTGAATCCATTAGACGGTTTGTGCACATTTTTTTAGTTCAAGTTTAAAATTTGGTTTTCTGTTTATATATTATTATTTATTTGCTGAACCACCTGGCTTTATTTGTCTCCTTTTTGCATGCCTTATTTGATGTAACCAGAAAGTTATCATCAAAACATTAATTCGAAGCTTTTGTTGGCCTTGAGTTGGCATTGATGGTTTTTTGTTTAATTTTAGGTGTGAGCATACTATGAAAGAGTTGGAGTATTATCGTGGACAACACATTGCGGCTATGAATCAGTTAGAAGCTACCTCCCAGGAAAGCTCTGCACTTAGGGGGAAGTATCAAGATTTGGTCAATGACAAGCAACGCTTGGATCGTGAGGTCCAGTCACTGCAGAAGGAAGTCTCGGAATTGCGATGTCAAAATCAGGAGCTGCTATTGACCGACCCAAACAATAGCGATGCTATGAACCAGCGCTATATGGCCGCGTTGAGGAAGTATGATAATGTTAAAAGTGAATATGACACTTTGAGGAAACATTACGATGATCTTATAACGCAACACACGTCTGCTGTTAATAAGGTACAGTTCAAAATTAAATCTGTAATTTATCCACAACTTTTTTACATAATGAGTTTTTCTGGCGTGAACATTTTATGAAATGTATTATTAGATCATTTGTATCTAACGGGTTTGACGTAAAACTAAGCTGGTCTGATATCTTAGATTATCTAAACCTATTGATTACACTCTGATAACATCGTAATACTTGTACTTGATTTTTATATCACTTTTCTCTCTTGATCTTATACTTATTGTATTCAATTTACTTTGAGTTAGATAATAGAAAAAATCCGGGAGATTTCAAAACAATTGTAAATTGTTCATTATTTTTTTGCGTTACTTATATCGAATTATTTGAATCCGATTAAACAAGCAGATGAGTTTTTATTCTGATAATAAAAATATAGTAAAATCGATAGTGCTGCATTATAATATCGTGAAATTGCGCCTCTCTTGGATTTTTATTTATTTTATTACAGATAAATATTTTACAAACTGTCATCGTACTAAAGAAAATTGAATTATTCTTTTATATGAATAAATTAACATTTTTTCATATCACTTTTCCACTTTTTATCATTTCATGATGTTTATGTTGAATTATCGATTCAAATAAAAATAAACTATTTTATTTTCTAAACATACAAACTTCAATTTATCTCTTACTCGATTATTCAGTTTATTCAATATTTCATCAGGTTTAGTATTTTGTTATTATTGATCGGAGCAGTGTTGAATTTCATAAATGCACCAGTTTTCACCTGCAGAAAATGATTATTTAGAACAAGGATAAAATAAATGTCATCGTTTTATAGGTCAGATCGATAACCGATATTAAGCCATGTTGATTTTACAAGGATTAGAACATTGTTATAAATAAATGTGTCGTTACACACATATTTCATGCTGCAAAACGGTGTGATTGTATTTGATTTGCTCTTTTTTTGTTTTCAAATCTTATTGATTCCGATAAATAAATGATTCCAAACTATTCAAAGTAAAAATAGTTCTTTTTGCAGTTAAAACTAGCGCAAGAAGAGGCTACAAGACTGAAAAAGTGTTACGAGGAAATAGTTGTGGAGCAAAACAGTTGGTCGCACGAGCGAGACGGTTTGAAGCAGCAGTGCAACGCTGTGATCCGACAGTGGGACATCACGATTCGGGAGCGCAACGAGTACAAGGAAGCTTTGGCCAAAGTGCACCGGCAGCATGAGGAAGCTATGAAGGAAATAAACAAAGCCACCGTTGCGCGTATGAAAGCTAGCAAAGATATCAAGCGACTGACCGAAGAAAGAAATGCTGCTTTACAAGAGTATAGTTTGATTATGGGCGAACGCGATACCGTTCATAAAGAGATGGAAAAACTCGGTGATGATCTGTCCCAAGCGTACTCTAAAATAACACACTTGGAAAATCAGAACAAACAACTTGTAGAAGAGGTTGGTATATTTGTTTTTAAATTGTTTCTGATAATTACATGTTCTTTTAAAATGAATCTTTTAATTTTCAGAAAAAGACCTTATCATACCAGATAGAAACTCTCAGACGGGAGATCTCCTCGGCTCTACATGACCGCGACGAGGCACTGAAAATATGCAACGAGTTGCGACAAAAGTTCGGAGACTATTCCGAGGGTTCGAACCGAGACTGCAAGAATCGTCTGGAGCTGCACGCGTACAATCGCGAGCGCGACATCGCAAACAAAGAAGCAGAAAAGGAGACGAACACGCGTGACTATGCGAAACGGGACAAGGAGCATATGGAAAATTTGGACCAGGCCAACTCGGAGATAGACAAGTTGCGTAAAATTGTCGAAACCCTCCAGGCGGATCTGGAGGAGGCTGTCCAGGAGGCCGAGGTGTCTAAGAGGCGACGCGACTGGGCGTTTAGTGAACGCGACAAGATCGTCCTCGAGAGGGAAAGTATTCGTACGCTCTGCGACCGGTTGCAGAAAGAACGAGATCGTGCAGTGACGGAACTTGCACGAGCTTTACGCGATTCTGATGATATCAAGAAGCAGCGCAATGAAGCATCGAAGGAACTAAAGGATTTGAAGGAGAAGATTGAGTCTGGAGATCACCCGTTGCTCGGTCTCCAGTACAGCCAAAGCGTAGCTCATGTCCACGATTCGACTATCGAGGGCGAGGTCAATGAGTGGGAGGTTCTCACGGTGCACCTCGACTTGAGTCGCATCTGCTCAGACTCGGAACATGACTTAGGATTAGTGCTTGTTGGAGGCAGAGACAATCCGTATTATCCAAATGATGGTGGCATTTATGTTGCTCAGGTTTGTGTAGACTATGTATTCTTAAATACAATTTAAAGTTCAATTGTTTTTTACATTTCTTTTTGCAACTTGTAATATGTTTGTTAAAGGTTACACAAGGTAGCGCGATCGAAGGGAAATTGCAAGTCAACGACTGTATCTTGAAAGTGAACAACATCCATGTGAGATCAGTGAGAACGATTATGGAAACATTACGAACATCAACGGTATCGCCTATCACGTTTACTATTAGAAGGCGACGGCTTAGTCGAAGAGCTTTGAGGACAACGCAATTGCCAGTTGGTTCTGTACCTCATGGCATCACTTTGGAGACCGGAATTTACATCTCGAAAATTGCGCCTGGAAGTCTGGCCGCGAAAGATGGATATCTAGCTGTTGGAGATAGGGTTCTGAATGTAATGTTGACTTTTCTACATACAATTTGAATTCCAATAAAAAGTCTTATTCAACTAAATGATAATTATTTTTGCCTTGACAGATTAACAGTAAACCAATGGATGGCGTAACGTCGGCCCACGAAGCCACCTCAATTTTAAATGACCACACATCCGATGTTCTGACCATAACAACTCTCAAAGGCATTCCTCTGCCAGCTTCTGGGAGCGCGGAGGCGATTTCAATGGACGCCAGTTTCAGTATCCCCGAAAAGCAGAAAATGGTCAATAATTGTTCCCAGACCGAGCAAGAGCGTCTTCTATTGAAAGCAAACTCGGACGCTTATTACGAGCGTCGATACATAACTCCGAACTTCGGTGACAGAAGTGTCTACAAAGTGTCGAAATCAATGAGCTCAGAAAAACCGAGCGGCGGGATCAGCAACGCGTGGGATAACATCCGCGACAAGATATCGTTTCCGCGAGGGCGCAAACACAGCAAGGACCGGGAGGAGAAAAAGAAACGACACCGGAATTTGAGTCCCAGCACGTTCGATCAGGAGCAAGCAACAGAGGCAATCGCCGAGCTAGATTCAGTTCTGGAGAGCGAGGAGACTGCCGAGCATCACAAAAAAAGCGGCGCCGAGGTGAAGAACGGAGTGGTGTTAAAACGAAGCAAACGACGGGGCACCGAAAAGGGTGAGAAGAACGGCGGCACCTGGCCGAAAGCCCGGGGCGGCCCTCTCATCCAGAACGGCACCGGGACGATTTTGCACCCAAGAAAAACCAAGGAACGTCTGCCTCTGAGCGTTCTGCTAAACCAGCCGCCAAAGTACGAGAGTTACAACTACAATCGCGTGTCCAATCCCATCCCTCTAATGAACTTTTCTAATGTCAGCAACAGGCACACCGTTTACAAAGCGGTGGAGACACCCGTTCCAGTGTTCTCCAAGTCTGGCCAACTGTTCGGTCAGAAATCGTTCACACCGGGGATCCAATTCAAGGACATCTCCCTCGACTCGAAGAAATCCGCCAGCGACCTGGACGCGAGCGACAGTCGTCTGGCCTCGAGTCTTGGGCCTTCAGAGAGCAGCATCGATTTTTCCGTCAAGTCGGATTACATCTCAACGAAGAAACGGGAGTCGAGTCAGCAGGAGTCCTCGCAGCAGTCAGTGCCAGGCTCCTCGCGGCCTGAGCAGCATAGTCGAGTGTACTCACAGCTTTACGCCGGTGGTGGCGCCACCCCCGGACCTAGGAGCGGTCCGCAGCTCGTCGGTCCTGGTAACTTCTCATTTCCGGCGTACGGGCACGCGCACGCGCATGCACACCCACATCCGCACCAGCAGAACTCGTCGCTGTGCTCGCGGTACCCCTCGCCCCCGTCCCTGCCATCCGCGCAGTCCGGCGAGTCCATCGGGCTGCCGGATGCACGCTCCTTCTGCTTCGAGCCCCCGTACAGTCCTGCACTTAGTCACTTGCATTCGGTCACACCCTCCATCGACCTGCACTATCATAAACCTCGACTTCACCCGATCACCAGTTCGTATGAGGTCACCACCTACACCCCTGGCTTCGAAGGTGGCACCTTCCCCAGGAAAAAGGAGAACCAGCGTTTTCGCATCCCCTCTAACCCCAGCGTCACGTCCAAAAGCAGCATAGGAAAACATTCGACTGGCAGCATCGAAAGGACTTCTGAAAGAGGGAGCCCTACGTTCTATGTAGAAATTTTGAATCCCGGTACAGGTGGCTCTAGTGCAACTCCCACTAGCGCCTCCAAACGATCCAGCATGCCTGATTATTGTTACTCACAGCCAAGGCCCCCTGCGCCAGGAGAGCTAAGGCGAGTGCACATCGACAAATCCGTCGAACCTCTAGGTATACAGATATCATGTCTCGATAGCGGAGGCGTTTTTGTCTCCACGGTCAACGAGCACAGCCTCGCCTCCCAAGTGGGCCTGCAAATTGGTGATCAGTTGCTCGAGGTCTGCGGGATTAACATGAGGAGCGCCACCTACCAACTTGCCGCCAACGTCCTTCGCCAGTGCGGTAATTCCATTACGATGCTGGTCCAGTATAGTCCTGATAGTAAGTATCTGGAGAGGGTGCTAACGGGCCGGGATAAGAAATATTCGGTCAACTTTCATTCCATCTCATTCCAAACGTTGCCTGCACGATTGGTGTTTGATGTTGTAATTTTTTATTCAAATTTTATCTCTTTCTTCCAAATTTAAGTTCAAATTTTGATCTCTACGTATCTTTTGAAATTATACTTTTTTTTTGCAAGTTTATTATTCGATCAGACTAATCGGTGTTTTAATGTGTCCTCAAGAATACAATGAGTTAGAAGGCAGCGGTTCCTCATCCTCAGACGACGACGGGGCAGAAGAAGGTGGAAGTCGAAGCGGTTCGCCTACGCCATGTAACAGTCCAGAAGCTCCCCGCAAAACCACCATTGAACCCCTGGAGTCATCGGAACCTGAACGAGACGCTTCCTCGACTCTCAATCCCATTCGGGATCGAGAAATACGAAACTCAGCATCCCTGGATATAAGGAGTAGTAACAGCGGTGCTCAGGAACGTGACTTACGCAATTCCGCGTCTTTGGACATCAACATCCGTAAACCGGAACTAAGAAGCTCCGCGACCCTGGATAACATGCGCAACTCGGCGACCTTGGACACGTTACGCAGTGCTGCCGGCGGCACCCTCACACGCGCTCAAACTAGCCAACCTAGCTCGGGGCTCACTCTGCAACGCCAAAACGCAGTGCGGAGCCCAACGCAAGAAGACCAGAGTCAGAAGAGTCCGACACCTGCTCCGCCCACAGAACCCAGGTAAATTTCTTCCGCGAGTAGTAAGACAATTGACTTTTTAAGCTTTAACTATTTCAATTAATTTAATTTTTCAATGAGTAAATTTTAATTGAATTGAATTATTTAATCAATTGCAGATATCTTTTCATCGAAACTCGCAAGTGTGCAAATCTAGGCATATCACTCGTGGGAGGTAACGGAGTGGGCATATTCGTGCACTCGGTGCAACCAGGTTGTCTAGCCGAGGACGCTGGTCTACGAACCGGTGATCGAATTCTGGAGTACAATGGTGTGGATTTGCGCCAAGCCACGGCAGAACAGGCAGCTCTGGAGCTTGCACGTCCGGCCGACAAAGTCACACTGGTTGCACAGTACATGTTTGAACGCTATAACGAAGTCAAAGACAAGCCCGGTGATAGCTTTTACGTGAAAGCAATGTTCGATCGCGTTGGAGAGGATGGGGATACCTTCCAGTTGCGGTTCAACAAGGACGACATCCTGTACGTTGACAACACCATGTTCAATGGGACCCCTGGTCATTGGCGAGCTTGGATCGTCGATCAGACTGGCAGGCGGCAAAAGTGTGGAATCATTCCCAGCAAGTTCAAGTATGACAAATTTCAAATGAATTTTTGAAAATGATGAAAAATGAAGCTGCTTGTTTGTGTAGCCAAAACAAATGTTTCATGTCATTTATTTAGTTACATGTGGTTCTAGGGTTGAAGAGGAACTACTTTTAAGAAGATCATTGGGCGATTTGGAAACAGATGCTGGAAGACGTGGAACAACCAGCGCGCGAAGGAGTTTCTTCAGACGAAAAAAACACCAGCGCTCCTCCAGCAGGGACAGTAAGGAATTGTCAGCTCTTACAGGCGTCAGCATGGGTTGGTATAGTGACAGCGGGACGCTCAATGAAGAAAACATGCCAGCCAGTTATCAGCGTGTCGAAAGACTTGATTGTAAGTTCGGATAATAAAATGAATGCATTTAAAAAACGTGATGTGAGGATATCAAGTTCTAAATTCCTTTCAGATCCGGCATTGAGGCCGATATTAATAATTGGGCCACTGAGTGAATGCGTAGCAACAAAACTTTTACAAGAGTACCCGTCTCAATTTACAAAATGTCTTCCAGAAGCAATGCATTGTTCTCAAGCAACGCTCGATCAAGGTTTGCGCGACGCACTTTATGTGGATTACAGAAAGAAAGGCACTTACTTTGAATGCACCACAGTTCAAGCCGTGAAGAATATTTGTGAAAAGGTTTGTTATTCAAAGAATTGTTGTTTTTTTTTTTTTAATTTTCAAGAATTGAAATAACGGAACTAAGATTAAAATGTTGTTGACAGAATTCTCACTGTATACTGGACATCTCGATTGCATCTGTTGAAAGGCTGCACAGGCATCAGATATATCCGATCGTATTGTTAATTAAGTTTAAGAGTACCAAACAGATCAAAGAAGTTAAAGATTCGAGATATCCCAGTGATAAAATCAGTGCTAAAGCAGCCAAAGAAATGTACGAGCACGCCTTGAAACTTGAAGCGGAATATCGACATCATATTTCATGTAATTATCATCAATTCGTCTGAAATTGTCTGATCCAATTGATGTATATATCTAAATTTGGAGCAACATTTATTTGAAATTATGTTTAATTTGCAGGTGTAATTCCAGCAGGAGTAAACGTTGCTTACATCTGCACTCAAGTGAAAGGAGCAGTCGATGAAGAGCAGAGCAAGGCGTTATGGATTCCTCGCGGCCCCCTCTGACATTTAAGGGGGGGCTCCCACAAAACGCAATGGAAATCAATCTAATTCCATTCGGGGGCCCTTACGTTATCCACACTCACATTCGTTTATCAACCGATCCTGTCTATTACGACCTGCCATCTTTGCCAAGTAACATGACTTATATTATTATTATTATGTTATTGTTTTCTATAAACAACAAAAGGTATAGTAACTGCGATAGAGATGAAGGTTTGAGATAATCAACGGATCAGTCGAAACGTCTTGCGTATTGCGGCCCACTTGGAATTTCTGCAAGTTTTGCTGCTGCCAAAATGATGACATTTTGCCACGTGATACTCGGTTCCTGTACATATTCTGTATGTAATTATTTTATTTGTTTGTTGGTATTTTATATATATTATATCTTATATATTATTAATATTATTATATTCATATTAAAAATAATTATATTATATTATTAATATTATCAAGTATTCGCTTCAACTACGAGGCGAACACGAATTGTATTATCCGAATTGCAAATATTGTACAGAAATGTGCACATTAATTTTTTTACGCACATGACTTTCAAGAGTTACGTTTACTTTATGCGTGTTTGGCGTCGGAAGATAGAGAGATTAAATGAAGATTTGATACGATATTGTCGCTCTTTTAAAAAATATTCAAATTTAATAACCGAAAAAAACGAATTAAGTGACAAATTTTACAATTCAGTTTTATTAATTTCTTTTGTTAATATTATGCTTTATAGAAGTACATTGCTCTTGAACAACGAGACAATATGTAGCTATAAGATTTAGACAGAGACCAAAAATTAAAGTTTACAAGGTTGTTGCTATGGATAAGAGTTCGCTCGCTTCTACTTACAAAAAAAAATATTTACTCTACTGACAATTTTTTGAACAAAGTTGAACTGCGATACAACATTTTCGGTGATAAGATCAATTAGGTGCGATATTGTTAATTATATTTATAAAACAAACGAGAATTCAGGTTGTTATTTATGATGGGCGTATAACTGAATTACGAAATCGTAAAGTGTGGACATAAATTTACAACATATCAGTATATTGTTAATAACAAAATGTTGAACTAAACGTTAAAAATCACTACTATTATTTTTGGAATACGTACTAATTAACAGCACTTTTTGACAATATAGTATACGTTTAGAATTTTTCAAACATATCAATTAAAGCTTATTAGTAATAAAGTTGTTGTTCAAATATAGATTCAAATATGACATTAATAATTAATTCGTTTTTATAGATTGATTAAGCATACTTGTCATGAAACTGTTTTCAGTTGGAATGGATTTTTTACTTAAGTGTTTATGAATTTTCAGTATACCAACTATAATATAGAGAATATTATTTCATATAAAATTTGTATCAAATTAGAAAACTTGATAGCTAGTCAAATGTATTTATTATTTATTATTAAATATCATATTTGAATCTGTGAATATAATAATTATGCAATATCCAACTCAATATAAGTGTCGAAACATATGACAATTTGAATATTAATAAGGAATTAAAAACTGTTAAGTCGACTTTGTATAAAAGTCAACAGAATTGCATGTTCATTTTTTATTTACGTGATGTAAAAAAATTCGTATGCTAAATATTTTATTTTCTACATTAGGATCAATTATATTTTATTAAAATAATTATTATTATTATTTTTTCAAATTTCTTTTGATATTTATTCTTGAGCTCGTTGATAATCAATATAAGGACTTGAAATGAAGTTATGAAAATATATTTCCACACTAATGAATCTATATTTATGATGTCAGCCTTTTATCATTGTTAAAGGTAACGCAGAAAGAATAACTTATTACAATATAATCCAGGTCTCGCCAACATCCTTTTATAGTAATACAGAAGTTGGAATTATCATGAATTCGATAGTCCTGATCTGTTCCTGCCTCCGAAACGATAAGTATATTAGTAACAAATAATTCCGTGGTTGACAGGAAAAACGAGGCATGCGGAATCCCTATGCAGTTATCTTGTTTTTCCTGTAAGCCACAGAATTATACTCGAAAAGCAGCCTTCCGTATTGATGAAATTGAAAAATTGGTTTCTGTGATTATGTGAATAAATATTCATTGCATTTCTAAAAAGACTTTAAATCAATGAACTGCTGAACTCGTGATCATACTAAGAGGGTCATATTTTTGTAAACGTATACGGTGTTATGGCGTCGGAAATGTTTTACCGAGTTAACTTGTTATCGTCTGTGCCTTCCTTCAAAATATGTGCGTCATCTATATCAAAAACAAAAATATTACATGTTGAAGTACAGCATTAAAAAATAATAGACAGTCATTTCTGGTAATTTATTTCTGGGTGACTTTTCCTCTCGTTCTTCCTCTTCGTCGGAAGTCTAAATGTACAAATAGCATCAATTTGAATTTACTGCAAGTTGAGCCACCCTTCTGGCAAAGTTGTAAGTTTGGAACAAATAACTCAAATTTGCAACAGACTTCATATATTAATTATTTTTATCACGAAATTATACGAATGTGATCAGTACGAATTAAAAATATCACAGAATGATATTAAAAAATGTGATACAGATGTATGCAACAGTCATCAATCTCTGTCATGTACCTCAACATGTACCTCTTTTGGAGCCTTTTAAAAATTAACGTACAAATTGTTCTCAAGGTTGATATACAAATACACTGTGAAAAATATCATAGACGAAGAAAAAGCAATACTAAAAATCAGCTACAGGGTTGGAAATCCTAAAATTAGGTGTGTATTTTAAATCTTTTACTTCAATAGTTACAATCAAATATTTGTGACAAAATAATTATATGATAAAAATAGGAATTGAATGTTATTTTTCCGATCCAAGATGAATTATTGGATATAGTTAATCTATAAACTGTTGAAACTGTTATTAAAACCACTCTGTGTCTGCGCCATCGATATGCATTGTATTCATTTATTACAAAATACAATCCAAATTTTACTATATTGTTTTCTCAGTGGAACAATTAACACATTTTGTACAGCTGAAATTTTGAATATTTGAAAAAATTGAAAATTTGATACAAAGGTTGTTTATTGCAAGTGGACACGGCTGATTCGAGGATGTGTCCTGGACGGCCAGATAGATTGCCAAGGTTTGAGGGCACCTGCACCGATCTCTCAAGTCGTTAGATGATACGCACTGATGAATAAAAATGAAATAGATTCATACAAAAATGTGATTCAAAATCTGAATCAGCCGAATCTGAAATTTTCTTCGTTTTTTGCAGGTCGATTGATTATATGTTTTTGAATTAAAACTTTGAAATAGTAACATAACTGTAATTATGCAAAAAATTTACATTTTCACAATTACACTGTTCCAATTAAAAACCGCAACATTTCCCATAAGAAATGCATGTGTTTTTTTATTTGGACCAGTATATAGTCACTTTTTCCGGTATTCAATTTTTCTTTCGTTTGAACATTTTTTGCTTGAAATAATTTCAATGCCAAATGTTTTAATTATGTTTTACGTATGTGAATATAAGTACTAGAAGAAACGTATGCAAAAGCTGACAGAATCTTGTGAAATTAAAATTCATGCACACTTCTAGTACATTAAATGCATAAAATTGTCATTAAAAAATACAGAAGTTGACTTAAAAATCTAGAACTATTTGTTTGTAAATTATTATCTATTTATAACAAACAAAATTATTTCAATTCAGCGAGTTTCTTCAACATTTATACAAAAATGAATGAAATTAATAATCCACGTTTTTATAATTGATTTATTTTAGTTGTTTGTCACTATTTGGTATTTTTAACCGTATCTAATATGCGTTCGAAGTATCTACAAACATCGATACAATTTTTTATTAGTTTCAAATAAATAATGACAAATAAAAAATAAAGGAAAAAACAACTTGTATAATATCAGTTGTCTTCGACCCATCCTAATGTATATGAAATATTATTTATACACACTTTCTTCATGCACTGGAACGAGGATTCCAATTTATGTTTGAATATTATATGTACATACATACAATACGCGCATAAATATGATTGTAACATGATTATACACGATATTATTAGTTACGAAATTATGCGGTACACGACGATATTTTAAGTATTACTGTTGAATTTCTTTAGCTTTGAGTGGACGTCCAAAAAGTATTAATGTTTCATTTTCGTTATTGTTTATACAACTTTTTCATGTCAACGATGCGTGCTTGCGTGTACAAAGAACAAATAAAAATGATGACAAATCATTGTATTTTGAATTGATTAAACTATACCCCTATCTCATAATACTAACTTTGATTGAATTTATCTTATTGTTATTATTTTAACATAACACTTTCTGTCCATAGTGAATCACAATGAATTTTCTTAACACTAGAACAAGGCAGTCATTTAGGCGTTTTAAAAAATTCAAACATGAATTGATATGATTGTTATTTCTATTTTGTTTAATTCATGGTAATAAACAGTTTTTTTCAGTAATAAATTTTTTTTTGACCTGCAGCCAAAATATCTGCCTTTCTTCATTCTAGACAGTCTAAAACTTCAGTCGTTCTATGGTGTAAAAACAAACATCTTAACATTAAAATTTACAATAACTGAGGAAATAAAAAAACTAAAATGATAATAATATTATATTGAAAATAAGCGATGTTAATTTCAATAACATGTTCTTTTGTATAACAACCGACGAACCTTGAAACAATCCCATATCGCTTATTATGTCATTTTATTTCACGAGCCTTATCAAGTCTGGTTACAATAATTTTTGTTCAAATTTCATGGCATTAATAACGCGGGGTTCGAATTTTTACTTTCCGATTTAAAATTCGAGGAGATCGGGATGTAACTCGAAACTCGAGTGGCAGATCGTAACAACGACATACACAGCAGCTCGGGAATTTGAACCAGTCGCTGAAGATGCCGCGACACTCATTGTTCGGATCGAATGCCAGCAGTCTGTGGAGTCGATACTGTTGTTCACATCTGCAACCGTCTCTGCAATACATTTGTTTGTTCTCGTGTCTGAAAGCGAACAAAAATATAATATCAAATTATTCAGTCATTTGAACTTTTTTACTTAAAACAAAATATTTTTATCTCGAACACATACGTGCACTTTTCCCAATGGACATATTGTTCGAAGGGATAATGGTTTATCAATGCCAGGACTTCACCTCGCGTATTGTTAGCCCACAAAGGAGCGACAACTTCATCTTTCACAGGACAAGCGTTTCTGAAATACAATTGATAATACAATTTCAATTCAAAATTTCATTTATTTAATTTAAAGTAAAATTTTTCAAGGGATATAATTAAAATAATGGAACAATAAATCTTACACGCCACGAAGCTTGAGAACGGTCTCACGATGCTGATTCTTATTGTCCACATCCTGGTGATAATGCTGAGTGTCAGAATTATCGGGTTTTGCAGAACCAGGTTTATTCTCCGATGAGTACTCCGGGCGCGGTCTGAACTCTTGCGCTTCAAGCAATGGTTTCTGCGTGCTCTGCGAGTTTTCGCTATTTAAATTCAAGGACGTTGCTGCTTCGTCTCTGAATTCAGATTCGAGTGACAAGACGTCTTCGGAATCAATTTCCTTATCTTCTGGTATTTCCGTCAGTTCATCAATGTTTGTATCCAACCTGCGGAAGTGAAACAAAAAACCAAATTCAATAAAGAAATATAATTCATAAAATAAAAATTAAAAAAGAAACAATCTGTTGAATAACTTTGAAATTTACCTATCAATCTGTCCAGGAATCTCATTGATACTGAGATTCTCATTAATTTGATCAACAATCGTGGACATCGTAGTGCCGTTGATCTCGTCCTCCTCCCCATCCGGTGTTTCCATATACCTCACAGTTGTCGCCGGTTTTTCCGTATCTTCGTCCAAATCAGCCGTCGACTTTTTCTCAAAACTCGTTGTGGTTTCCACGGTTATACTCGTAGCCGAGGGAACAGTCGACAAAGTCGAATTCGTGCCGCTCAATTTCGGCGTTGGTGTCGTGAGTGGGGTAGTCTTCAAAGTCGTGGCAGTCGTGGTGGATGAAGGGGTTGTCGCAGGGTTGTCGAGTATTTTTGATTTGCGATAATGTCCCTTCGGTTGATCTCGAGGTTTTTTCTGGTTCTTCCCATTTCTCGATCCTGCATTACGGTTCATGTACCGTCGGCCCAGTAATTCATCGTCGTCGTAATTGTACTCTGGCATATCGTCGTCCCGGTACCGTCTGGAGATGAATTACAAAAAATTTTAACATGAATAATTAACTTCAGATTGGATGAAATTGTTCATAATCTTATTATTCATAATCGTGTAACATATATACCTCGTTTCATCCAAGTATTGCTCATACTGATCATCGTACTCCAACTCGACGTGATTTTTATCAAACTCAGCTTTGAGAATATCAATTTGCCTCTCAATTCCATACATTCGTCTCATTAGGCCTTGATTTTCCTGTACGAATCTTCGAACTGCATGCCTGCGAAATTATGAAAAAGATTCCATGTTTAAAAAGTTGTTTCGACATCCCAGAAATTGAACGGTGTTGATTTTTTTTAATTAAAGGATGAAGTTATTGATATTTGTTTCCAAGGCCCTGATTTTCATTCTGATTAGACAGTTGAAATGAAAGTTAAAAATATGAAAAAGAAGTTCTGAAAAGATGATATATTATTTTAATTTCGTATACCATGGATAATGATGACCCGCAACGGTGCACCAACTTTGTTTGTTGAAATCGCAAGGCAGATTTTCCAAGTAAGCTCGACTAGATCTCGCGTTGTATGGCTTGCTACAAACCGAAGAGGCGTCGTATCCAAAAGCACTTGGCCCTCCTCCGTCGCAGTTCAGAGACTGCAGAGCGCCAATCTGCATCGAAATACCAAATACCTGACAATAGTTTATTAGAGAGTTGATCATTGGTTAGTTTTTAAAACTTTTTTTCAGTAACGAAAAAAATGTTAAATGAAAACTCAGTTGTTAATTAATGAATAATTAAGTGGACACGACGAAATGAAATGAAACATCGGCAGGGAAAAAATTGTAGTCCTCGGATGACGGGATATCACGAATGTTCATAGCCAGAAAAATTGTTTCGCTTCAATTAGAATCGTGAAAGTTACGAAGAAACATATACAGTGTCACTGGGCCACATATTTTCTTCCAGTTCAATCAACCTTTAAATGGACGATTTTTGTACATCTCTCATTTTTCGAAGTTATATCAGCACTCAACATTTTTATTGCTCACTCAAAATTGTATATCGTTTAAGAAAAGCCTAACAGTTTAAATGATCCAGGTGCAACGCGGAAATTGATCTTTATCTGCCCTAAAGAATGAATGAGGTATAAATTAATTCACAAGAAAACAGTTTGCGACTCGTTATTTCATGAAACCTTTTCAATTAGCTTGAGAAATAAGTTTAGAATGGAGTAGTGTGGTACGAAGAAAAGAGGGATTTAAATTGTTCACTTAATTTGTCGCTGATCTAAGAAAACAAGCAACGGTAACGCGCGCAACCTGATAAATTGTATAGCGATCGCTGATGAATTAGCTTTAATGAAAAGTAATAAGATATTTGAACCCGACGATAAGTCATCTAGTTTGTTACCGTTACACCCGTTTCGTTGATATT
The DNA here is from genome assembly GCA_030522925.1 of Trissolcus japonicus. Classification (NCBI taxonomy): domain Eukaryota; kingdom Metazoa; phylum Arthropoda; class Insecta; order Hymenoptera; family Scelionidae; genus Trissolcus; species Trissolcus japonicus. Next base: position 17,933 of record JAPYZS010000183.1, on the reverse strand, counting down.
ACAACTCGTTACCAAACCAGATCCGATTTGCTACTACCGATTTTTATCATCGTCCGATGCCAATCAAGAAATTTAATGATCCGAAATGAACTTTTTCGAAACTCAAATAATTTAATTTGACTCCGTTTTTAATTATTACCAAAAAGGTTTTAAAAATAGAACTGAATAGTCGATTGAATATGAATATTAAAATGTTAATTCAAGTTTTTAATTCGAATTATTATTTCTAAGCACTGACTCACCAGCGAAATGAGAATAGCGGTCGAAGACATGATCGACACGTGAAATTTTCGTCGGCACAACAAAACAACGTGGAACAATGATTTGAGTATCTGTCAATGTGCACTTGTCGTCGGCGAATGAGCGCGGAGGAGGCGACGGCGATGACAGCTACATGACAGCACCTGCGCAAGCGAGGGCGCTTTCATTACTGCAGCTATAATCATTGGTCGTCGGCTAAACCATGCCGCGAAAGAAGCTCAAGAGGTAAAAGTGTGCGCACTCCGATGCCCCGATCGCCAAGCCCGTGAAATCTCCGGACCGGTCTTTCGCGCATCATCCTCTAACAACATTCAAATTTTTTTCTTTCTCTCTCTCTCTCTCTATCTTTCTAATCCATATCATTTCCCCTTGAAGATGGAAATAAATTTTCACGAGCTGCAATTCTGAAATGATCTTTATTTTCAAACCTGTACAACTTTATAATTTCACAAAAAACTATAATATTAAAATTTTTTTTTATTGTAATCGTAAATTGTAAGATGGATTATTGTTAAACTGATATAGTGAAAAACTAATTTGAGAAAAGATGAAAATTCGTTTGGTGAATTTGAGTTTCATTCAAGTTTGGTTGGACGGATCTTTCGAATGGGAAAAGTTTGGAAGTTGAATTACGACAAGTTTTGTGTTTGTCCAAGTTCATTAGTCAAGGACGAGTTTCAAAAAAGAGGATAATTTATGTGGTGTAATATAATATAATTGGGCGCGTACAGCAGTGGTATATCTTTTAGGCTGTGCGTAGCAAAAAAGAAACGGCGGAAGAACAAAAGTAGTATTGGTAGCAAAGAGGGAGAAACCTCTTGGGCAGAGTAGGTCATTCATCTGATACCGTTAGTGCGCACTGCCATTGATGTGTGTCACGAGGGCCCTCGTTCGCGTAATTTACGGAATACTCGCCAATAGTCTCGCTGCCTGTTCGGCCGCTTATTTTTCTCTTCCTCTTCTCTCATTTTCTTTTCTCTTTTTCCACGTCCAATCCAGTCGTCCGCTTTTTTTGACGCCTAGAAAGTGAATCTCTATTTGAATAAATCTGATAAATTAGAAGCACAAAGTACGCGTGAAGAATCAGACTTGAATTAAAAAAAAATATAGTAAAAAAATCGTGCGAGAAAGTCAACTTTGAAATTCCACATTACTTTCTACGTTACTTTCCGTCCCGAAATTTGTCCTGGAAAACAGCTCCAGATTGAGGGTTTCTTCATCATTTTTATTTATTAATTTTTTTTTCAGTAACACGAATTTTGGATATGATAACTGTGGACGGGTTTCGTGTAGACATTTTATCTAAAAGGTTCATCCGTAGGGCCGGTGGTTTCTTCTTCACGAATTACTTTCGCTGACAGCGAGACCTGGAAAAAATAATAATTGCGACGGAAATGAAGAACGAAGCGATGGCCCATGTATAATAAATAAAAGTGAGCTGATACGCACGGTGTTGCCATTCCGAAGAAACCGCCTGAACACTTTCACCGTTCGATGTGACAAACACGAATAGATTTTTGTTACCTGCTGACCTGATATTTGTCTAATATTTTTCTTTCGTACAGGTTTTTCAGAAATCTGTTGAAATTCCAGAGAAAACGGGAATTTTTGTGACAGTTCTGCAAGCATGCCTTTGCAGGATTCAATAAGTTTCATGGATCATTGAATTTTATTTGGCATTCTCAAAAACAGTCGTGATAATTTTATGATGATCATTAATCCTAATGTTTAATCCGCGCTTAATCCTAATGTTTAATTTTGGGAAAGAACATAAACAATTATTTTATTTCAGCACAATTATCACAACTAACAAGCGTGCATAACGTGCGTTTATTTATTGTTTTTCATGTAAAAAAAATATCGTAAAATTCATTAACGATGCCCTTAAAAAATGTGTATCAAAATGAACACATCTACGAGTCACACAAAATTATATATACAAGAATAAACTATATCCGCTCTTATTTATTTATACACGAAGCGATGGTAAAAATAGTTTTTTCTATTTGTCCTATTGCAATGTTCACTTTTGTGTTTTCTTTTTGCACTTCTTAAGTTGCGGCGATATTTGCGTCCCCTTCGAGTTTCGACTGCTTATCAGTTCATAAATATTCTGATTCGCCTCTTCCATTTCCAATATATCGAGCGGCAGTGACGTTTGTGTGGATATTTCTCGTGCGCTGGTCTGTCCGTCAGACTGCATAATCCTGATTAATTCTGGACAGTATGAGGTCAGAGTGGAAGCCAGCTCGTCAATGGCCATCGTTTTGTAAGACTCTTTTAATTCATCCCCGTTTTCCGGCTTAACGTTTTCGGATGATTTTTTCAATAGCTGTTTCAATACTGTTTCACCCAGTAAGTACTTGCTCTTTTGACTCTCGTGACTCTTGGAACTTCTGTTGCTGCTTTTACTGCGACACCTGTGATGAATGTAAACAACATTTTATCACTATTACCGTTTTAATCAACAGAACTTTCTTTCAATGTAAAATATATTTACCTCTCTAGTTCGTCAGGAGATGGTAACATCTTAGTTTCCTCTTCTGGTTCGCTCTCCTCATTATCCGAATTCCTCTCGTCCTTCTCCACGTTTCCCGCTTCCAAGTCAACGTCTTTCTTGGTGTTTTCTTCGCTGCTCAAATTTTCATCACTGTCGCAATTATAAATCATTGCTTGTCCCCTTCCGTCTAACATTTTGGCAATGAGGATCTGTTCGTCCAAACCGTCTCCAATGGCAGATCTGCGTTTCATATTTGGCATCGGTAACGCCAGGTTTGAAGCTCCTGCTACCATCAACGCCGACAGCATCTGTGCGCCTGCTTGACTTCCCTGAGACGTGTTGCTGCCACGACGAAACAAGCGACCGGCCTTTTCCAAATGCGACTCACTGACTTTTTTGCGCCTGCTTCTGTGCACCTGAAATAACAAGATCCAAATTTCAAACCGTTAAAAATTGCAAAACCAATTTTAATGTTTGCTGGGACATTGTTTTTCAATATTTTTACCTGGTTTCTCGTAGACACAACTTTGCGAGTTGTTGTAAGTTCAGCAATTTTCACAGACATCTGAGAGTCGAAGGAATTGCGACGCGATTCAACAGAAACGCGACGAACGCTGAAGGAAATTTCCGAATCAACGGAATTGCGCCGGTTACTTGAGATGGAACCAGTCGGAACTCCGGCGAGGGCATCGCGTCGCATCACGAGTTTCGGTAAGGCTGCGGCCCAGGTCGAACTGAAATCCTGTGATGAAACGGAATTGAGATCGATGTTCAGTCCAACTGGATCCTTGTGGGTGTTACGAAAACTTATGGACAGTCTGCCGTCGTCGTTAAAGATCTTTCTCTTTGCAAATGCCTGTGCTATCACCTTGTGCTTCTTCAGTTTAATTGGCTCTTCTTGCTTTTCACAACGCGATACTCTGAACAAAGTGTTAACAAAGTTTTTGAATTAACATCTCTATTAATTTTTAAACCTGATGGACAAAATTAGTTTTGCAACAAAAAGATCGTACGATGAAATGAGTGATGCAATTGTTCATAAACATTTGGCTAGATATAATCACACACAAACTATAAGCTGATTGCAGGCTCGACATAAATGTGCTAACACAACAGATGAAATGATATTCTGTCTAACATAATTTAATGATTGGTAGATAAAAGAAAATGGTAATGGGGACGTACAAGTGAAATACAAATGATAGACCATGAAAACAAAATTTGCTGAAATTTGCAGACAAAAAGCTGTTCAAACGAAAACGCTTTTGACAACTACAACTTACAAGTAATTTTGAATTATGTCGAACTTGCGTCAACTGGTATTATAAAATAACCTTCTCTAAACGTCAGATCGAAGCATCATCCTATCCAACATCACTGGCTAATATTGCAATTACTGAGATCAAAGATCCACTGTTCAAATTACCTATATAAAATTTCTAAAAGAGTCTAAAATTTGGACAAAAAATTGTTTATTGTACCAAATTATTTGGAACTAACATGTTTTTTTGTCATTGTTATTTGAACAAGATTGTGAATACCTTCTGATAAATCTTTTCCATGTTTCAACAGTGGAACTAGTCCAGACCCAAGAAGACATTAAAACTCCGGCGAAAAACGGCGCCAATAAGTGTAATTGTAATTTTGCTATGCTTGGTCGGAATTCCATCTTGCATTCCGACACGTCGTAAAACTTTTTCGTAATTGAGCACCTGGAACAAAGAAAAATGAAATGAAGAATTAAATGTTTTATAATCATTGTATTGCAGTTTAAAAATAAAAAAACATTTACATTATATAATTTTCAAAACTTTGCTTCCACTTCCACGAATTCTGAAACTCGTAGATGTGGCAATAAAACGTAACGACTACCGCGGCACATGAGAATACGAAAAATAGTCCCATTCTGACAATCGTTGTCTGTATTTTTGTACTTGCACGTTCTGATATTATCTCTTGACTGCTTATTTTGAGTCTGATCAAAGTTATTAAAACTGAAACAAAAAATATTTAATTTTGCAATAATCAATTATCGACTAGTTTTTTTTCTAAGTGAATTAAAAAAACACTGTTACCTCTGAAGAGGAAATATGTGCCAGCTAATGTAGCAATTGACAAAGGCACTAATAAAAACCATATTCTTGCTGTATAATTAACATAGCCAACGAAGCATATTCCTGTCATACTATCACCGTCGACCTCTGCGATGGCCATAACAATAACAGCTAAAGCTAGGGGTAAACACCATGCGATAAGATGGAAGTAAGCGCCCTTTTTGTCGATCCTATCTTGGATTTTTCCTATTGCTTGGAAACTCATGTGCCAAGCATAGGCAAGGATCACAAACCATACCATTGCTGCCATCGATGACACATAAACCATCATGAAAACTGCGGCACACGATATGTTCCCGCCACTGAAAAAAAAACGTTAATCACAATTTAAAACATGATGATATGTCATAAAAACAGGTCTCACTATTTGATATGTAGTAAAAATTCTTACGTTGGACCATTGGTTTTGAGCGTTCCATCTTTTCTACAGATAGTATTGTCTCTATTTTCATCTGAGAAAAATTGAATGAACCATCCGGTGCAGTGCATCATAAAACAACAGTTGATATAAAAAATGATTACTGCTGGGTATCTGTTGGCGTTTTTCCAATCTATTAAAAATGTCATCTAAAACAAGATAAGTTATAATCACGTTTGTCAGCTGACGTAACGTCAACACATCTTGTTGACAATTATAAAAAATTAATCCAAAAGATGAAAAAGTGTCATACCACGGTGAAAAGATTGAAAACATAACAAATTCCAGCGGACCAGTCGATAAAAGATCGTATTTGTATCTGCTCCTCATTAGTATAGTACAAAGGATCGTGGCACGATACACCGCAGCCATCGACATCCTCGAAATAAGCCAACGAGTCGTCGGTAGGAACCAAAGGCGACAAACATTTTCCTGTTATGTTAAAGTTCAACTCCTTTTTGTTGCACTGTTTCTCTTTCAGACGCTCTTGCGATGGAAACAGTTCCGTGTTTTCGCATCTGATGAACGTAGGCCAAAAGATGTTTTTGAAAAGCATCCGACAAGAGTTGGAGACCTTCTTGCACATCTCGTGCGACGGCAGATCAGTCGTGTCATTGATGCACTTGGGCATATAAATCGAACACAGAAAAGGATGAACGTCAGACCAACATTTTGGTATGTGCTTCAGACTTTCCAGAAAGTATAGGTGTTCCTGCAAATCAACGAGCAATGCAAATATTTTTGTGTATTTTATTATTTAATGTTATCTTTTTTATTTTCATTCGTCTTGGACAAATTTAATTCAACCTCGATAGTGTCTTGAGTAGAGCCATCGGGAAGAAAATCCAGAGTTGTAGTAGTGTATGGTAATTTGACACCCATACAAGTGGCATTTCTTATTTGAACACATTTTGCAGGCCGTCGACAATCATACGCATCTGGTGGAGCTCCTCCGCCATCGTACATGTACGGACCTTTAATCCTCTGTCTAATACCCAAGTCATTGGTATTTCTCCACGTTTTGCTTTCGTTGTTGCCAATCCCGAACTGATGATCCAGTTCGCATTTTGCACCAACGATATAAACCAGCATAAGGATTGCATACATCTGCGAAATAGCAATTCATTAGTACATTTATTAAACAAGTTTTATTATATAAAAGTTAAATATTTTTTTTATCAATTCACTGGAATAACGATAAGGTAAAGTGAACAATAAATTATAAATAAGTAACTTGAACGAATGAAATTGGAAACAATAAGTTGTAAACATGTCTTAATGATTGTATGAGAAAATAAATAGATAAGTTTTTTATTAAAAAATCAAGGCAGTGAGCGTGACAATGGACACAGTTGATCGAACCGTTGACAATGACCGGTATGTCTGACGTCTTCATTATATTAATTATTCATCGGCGATAAAAAACGTGCATAATCACTGCCTACAAAGCACTAATTTTACTGAACAATAATTAAAACATTCACATCACATTATTTATATAAACCACGCTCTACTTCAACGGCAAAAAAATTGAAAAATTAATTATTCTCAAATATTTTATAATTTTGCAAAAAAAATTTCTGATTGCTTTTCAGTTGCAAAAAAAGTTAATTATATACCTCGGAAGGAAGGAACAAGAGAGTGAGAGAGAAGGAACAGGAAAAAAAGCAACGCCAATAGGAGAAGAAAAGAAAAAGAAGCACGAAGAAAATAAGAAATCGGTAATATAGAAAATAACCTATAGAAATTGTCATTTACCTTAACACTAGTCGTGGTCGAAGTGAAGAAGGCCGTGTGTTGCTTAGGACAAAGCGTCATTGCAGATTGTGCCGACTGTCTGGCAGCATCCCGCGGTTGGATTTGTCGGGGCCACACGCACTCGAGTTTTGTACTTGGTTAGCCTTCGCAGCGGAGCCTCGAACCATGCCATCGGACCACCCACGAACTACCCCGTCCCTTGTTCCCTTGATCCCACTCGTCTACCAACATGCATCCTCTGTTTCCTTCCCTTCTTGCTTCATCCCTCCCGCAAGCTAAGCCCAAGACGTCGGGTGTAACACGATACCGCCGAGCTCTCACAAGTTTTTTGTTTTAAATTTCACTCTGACGGCACACACCGCGCGAAAACTCACGCTCCTGTCATTCAAATTTGATCGATGCGCGCGCTCCCCGGCTTAATTATTAATTACTTGATCGATAATTCTACTTGACAAATTGGCACAAAGAAAAAACATCGCCCCTCTGTTTTACCGACCGACGATAAGTGGCGCTCCAATTTGAAATACATTTCAATTGAATATATTCTCCTGTTTTCATTTTTTCTTAATCGGCTGTTTTTTTTATTCTTCTAATTGGGAATGCGGACAAGTTATTTAAACGATGTTTTAGTTTTCTTTGACAATTAAACGCCATCTTTTTAATCGATAAGGTCGCTGATAACAAAAAGTAAGGTTAGGTTGATTGCGGGTGTTGGAGAGTGCGACCGACTGACAGATGTTGACATTTGCATATTAATGCGAACGTATAAAATAATCAGACGTTTGTATGCCCGGACAGTCAGAAAGGCTGAAAATAATCTATAACTCGTGCTACGCACAAGTGACGTAAAATGTCACACGACTGTTTGAAGTTTATATGTTGAGTGGGCGGATATTTTGTTGTGACATAAGTAAACAGATGATTAGAAAAAGTGATGTCAACGATTGTTGTTGAGCATTCGAAATTTTTTATACGCGGTGATGTTTGAGTGAATAACGAGGTCAATTTTTGGCCTGTCATAATTCGTTAGGTGAGTTTTTTAATGTTTCATTCATAACTGCAAAAAACCGTTTGAATTATTCATATTGTTTCTAATGAAACGGATAACGTGCAGTTGGACGATAAGAGAAGACACGCGAATTGTCTCTTCAATTTCAATTGTTAATTTCTGGTCTGAAGAATAACATGTTTTTGACATTTTATTTTTACAGCACAATGTATCATATTTTATATCTGACTTTGTACGTACTTATTTTTGGAAATTGCGTTGGCGAGTACTCCGAATGGGATAGAAAAGTACAAAATATCTGTCCGAACATATATGCACGACTTTTTGAAAGTTACACTCCAAATGGAACGTTCGATTGGATTAAAATTACTAAGGAACCTGACATAGTCAGCAAAAAGGACTGCATCATAAAATGTTGCATAAAAAAGGAATGCAATGTTGCATTTTTGCACAACAACAATTGTTACCACCTTCGGTGTACAACAACGGAGATGTGTTTGCCTGTCTACAGACAGGATTTGAATGATGGAAATGTTCCTAGCATGGTACTCATTAAACCAGTGGAGGTTGGAGAAAATTGGAGTGACTTTTTGCAAAATGACGACGAAGTGTACGATATTTCAATTTGATTTTGAATCACATTACATTAATTTTGTTATACATTTTTACTCTATTAAATTTTATCATCGCTCTATTTTGATTTTTTTTCTAGGTCGAGTGATACAGTATTTAATCCCGGTGAAACGAATTGTGTTTCCACGTCGACTGATTGTGCTGAAAATGAAGTCTGCATTAAACATAACGAGGAATCGAAAATTGGCATTTGCCAATGTTCGCTTGGATATATGAGAAATGTTGCAGGTCCGTAAGCTTACTGCCTTTGAAGTTTATTATTTTTCAATTGGTACTTTTGAATTGTCTAGTTAATTAAATCATTTTTTGTAATGTTTCAGGTGTGTGTACAGTCATGCAAGACCTGACAAACCCCGACCTGAGGGTAACTCCGGAAATGTTAGAACTGAGCATGATAAAAGAATCGACAACGTCGGTGAAACCACCCATAAAGCAACTGCTTGTATCGGCGGTTTCGAAAGAAGTGCGATTACCGGAGAATGCGGTCACCTTGTCAGCTTTTACGGTTCCTGCGGAAAGAGAAAACGAGCATTACAACTATGCTTGGAGTTTGCTAAGCCAACCGGAAGGACACACTGGAACTATGACGGATCAAAATCGCATGACTGTCAAGCTGAGCAATCTGTCGGAGGGGTTGTATAAATTCAAAGTAACTGTGAGCAGTCCCGGCGCTTATGGTGAAGCTTATGCGAATGTCAGCGTCTTGCCCCGTAATATATTGTTTGTTATAACTTTTTATATTGTTTCATTGAGAAATGGAACTAACTAACATTCCTCGTGGATTTTCAGCGAAGCGATTAAATCAAGCACCTGTAGCTATAATTACCCCAGCATCGCAAGTTGTAAAATTGCCTAATACCGGAGCAGTTTTAGACGGTTCTCCAAGCACAGATGACGATAAAATTATCTCTTATCATTGGGAATTGAAGCAAGGCCCTATCGGCTATCAACCAAATCTTATTGACACTCCAACTCTTCAACTTGACAATCTTGTCGATGGAAATTACACTTTCAAGTAAACATAATTAACAAATTATAACTAAATAATCGACCAACTGAAAATGTATTAAAAATATATAATATTTGTTTTCCAACAGATTAACTGTCGAAGATTCCGATCACGTTTTTAATTCTACAATGGCCAATATAACCGTTTTAAAAGTAATTGATTATCCTCCAAGTGCAAACGCCGGACAGGATATTATTATATATCTACCGCAAAATACTTTGACTTTGAATGGCAATCTCAGTACCGACGATAAAAGAATCGCAAGTTGGGAGTGGACTAAGAGTCAGTCAGATCAAAACAAAGCCGTGGACATGCAGAACACCAGAACTCCTTACTTACATTTGTCTAACTTAGAGGAAGGAATGTACACGTTTGTTTTGAAAGTAACTGATGATTCAGAACAATCGTCTACTGCGGAGGTTCACGTGTTTGTAAAACTACCAACTCACAAACCTCCGAAAGGTAATTATTTTTCTTGAAATGCACAGGTTCTGGTCTGATTGCAACAGTTATTAAAATAATTTTAATTTTTTATTCAGCTGATGCTGGAACAAATATTACCATTGCATTACCAGAAACACAATCGTCTTTAAATGGTAGCCGGAGCGAAGGCGACGCAAGTATTGTTTCTTATCATTGGGAACAGTTAAGGTGATTCATTATTATTCGGATCATTAAAATGAAAAAAAGAACGCTTCATTTAATTGAATATGAATTAAATAACAAATAAAAATTGCATTTTACAGCGGTCCAAGTAATGCAAAATTGAGTGCTGCAAATGCATCTGTCACAAACGTAACTCAACTGACAAAAGGAGAATACTTGTTCAAGTTGACAGTAACAGATGAGAAAGGAAATAAAGCATCAGATGTTGTGGAAATCAAGGTCACGCAGAGTAAGTGAATAGTTAGACATTTTTTGCTCAACGTAATTGTTAAAGAGAAAAACGTTAGTTCATATTTCATTTTTTTAAGACACAAATGCGGTTCCCAAAGCCAACGCTGGAGGCGATCAAGTGGTGAATCTACCAATTACTGCTCTAATAATCAACGGTTCAAAGTCAAGCGATGATTTAGGCATTACTGAATGGCAATGGACTCGAGACCCGTCCAGTCTTGCAATGGGAAATATAGTTGAAGGAACAGACAAATCACCAGTATTAATGGTATAATGAAAACACTTTTTGAAACATAATAAATCGTAACATTTTTTATTTAAATCTATTTTTATTAAAAAATTAAAATTCAATATCTTAATTCAGTTAACAGACGTTGTTCCTGGTCGTTATGCTTTTACTCTAAAAGTTATGGATGAGCAACATCTTAGCAGTGAAGACACAGTTTCTGTGATAGTAAAACCAGATCCGCAGTTGTTACATTTAGTCGAGCTGACTCTAAACATAGGATTCCATGCTCTAACCGAATCACAAAAGGATTCCCTGCTTGTAAAACTTCAGATGTTATTACAAGATGAAGCTACAATACATCTAAGAAATATGAGAGCGGAACCTCGTACAGGAAGGGTCGTGGTAGTCTTTTATGTTGAGAAGAAAGGAGAAAAAGTATCGATGCCCGGACCAGAGGTGGTTGACAAATTTCGAACAAAATTGCGCCAAGATTCGGGAATTCTACAGCTGTCGGTTGCCAGGGTCGATACTGCAGTCTGCCAAAATAATTGCTCAGGCCATGGGGTTTGTGATCAACAATCAAGAGAGTGCATGTGTGAGGCTTTTTGGATGCAGAATTTAATTGAAAAACATTTTGGCACCGGAGAATCTGATTGCGGTTGGTCAAAAGTTTAAAAAAAGTATTATGATTCATGTTTGTATATAAAAAAATTACTAAGTTTAAATATTGTTTATTATAGACTGGAGTATTTTGTATGTTATCATCGCTTTACTTTCGATAATCGTATGCTGGATAGGACTTGTGTGGGGTTTCATATGTCTTTGTCAGACCATCTGCTCCGGTAAACGAAGAGATTCTCGGTCTAAGAAAAAACCAGCGCGGTATTCTTTACTTCAGGGTGATCCAGAAGAGGACAACAGTACATGTAATTATTAAAACTATAGTATTATATCTTATCTGCCGTACAAATAATTAATTTAACTTTGTTCTTTCAGATTCACCAAACAAAATGGTTCTTTCTGAAACAGATAGTGACTCGGACGACGTGTTATTTGAACATCGAAAAGGAAAATTGAACGGTTTGAAAAATGGAAAAACGAAAAATGGTTTCCTCAAATCAAGTTCAAAAGTTAAAACTTAAAACTAAATTTTTTCATAACAGTATACGTTTCAAACAGTATAGAAAATGTTTTCCATTCCAAAGACTTTTACTTTAGTTTTAATGTTAAACAAAATTGTTCCATGGACTGTTTAAGACTAATATGTATACGGAACTGTTTATTCCGTATCTGTTATTCTTGTTTCTCTTTAGATAAAAAAATGTATAGTTTCATTTTATCTAAATTTGTATTTTTTGGTATTCAATGGACAGTTTTCGTTTTATCTATTAAGTCAACTTGTGCTCCTGTTTAGTGTTTAAATTAAGTTGTGCAAAACATGTTATTGAGTCGACGGTTCTATTGCTCACAACTTAATAGCTTTGAGTGTAATAGTGTGATTCCAAAATCTATGTCATTTTGTTTATATTTTTTAAATACTATTATCAGAAAAATAGTAGAATATTTTTTTAGCATTGATTCAATGCAGTTTGAATGATTTGTAAACTGTAATTACACATTGTTGTACTGCGCATTTCATCGAAGCTAAATAATAGCCTCATCAGGTGTACTAATGTCATTCACAAAGTGTGAGACCCTGCAAAAATAGAATTAAGTATTTCAACAGTTTTTAACGAATGTCTCATTGTATCTTTCCAATTTACTGTTGTACAAATTTGTGTCTTTCAAAAACAAGCTTTAATTCTATTTTTCACAGGGGCATAGTCTAGTCGCAGACTTTATTGGTCTAACTAGTCCTGTAAACGTATTCACAACCTGTTTTTTTCCGAAAATGATTTTTTTCTCGAATTGTCAATCGTCCATAAAATAAGTGTAAACAGTTTTAAAATAAAGTTTTTGAAACAAACTTCAAACCTTCTTTTTTCTCTTTCAAATTATCCAGTGTTGCCAACATCTGCCGAGGGAAAACATATGTCATCCTCTATGTGAAACAAAACGATGAAAAACGTTTCTCTCGCTGGTTGTCTAACATACTAGGCAACAATGCCACCACAAATTTTGAATTAAAAATACATGTATGCGGCTCCGGTTTCCCCTCAAACCTTGGTACGTGATGATCTACGTGAAAGTGTGTGATTCACTCTCGCATATATTTTCTCAGTGACCCAGCACCTTGCGACTCGAGTTATATGTTCACCTTACGCCGTGGACTGAAATTATTATTTAATTTGACATCGAGACCTGGCATGTGTGGACAGCAAAACAGAAAAATGAGTGTCCAGGATACGATCGAAGAGTTAACTAGGACTGGGATGCAACTTCGTCGAGACATTGATTCAACGAGTGATCCAGCAGAAAAGGCACGTCTGGTTTTGAAACATATCAAGTGTTTTAGTAGCGACAGTAACCGGGTGAACGATTTCCAAAAAGGTAAACATAAAAATTATTCGAGCTTTGTTGGGGTAAATTAGTTTTATTCAAGGACAGTTTGTATTATTTTGCTAGCTCTGTTTGTTGGTCGAGGTTAAGATGTAACAGTTTGTAACATTGTGTAACATTTTGTTGACAGGTTTGGAATGGTTCAATGTTTCTGAACGGTTATCTCTCCACCAGCACCTCAATGGTAAAATAGTTCTAATGGACTTTTTCACATACTGTTGCATCAATTGTATGCACATTTTACCAGACTTGGAGGCTCTAGAACAAAAATTTACACCAGAGGATGGTCTTGTTGTTGTAAGTAGGATAATTTGATACATTTCTCAAACTCAAACAAAAATTTTGTTTTAAATTAATTTCAATCACATTGTAGATCGGAGTTCACAGCGCAAAATTTGCTAATGAAAGAAATTCGGATAAAATATTATCAGCCATCCAGCGGTACAACATAAATCATCCAGTTGTAAATGATGCGAAGTTGTCAATGTGGAGAGATATTGGGATCAGTTGTTGGCCTAGCTTAGTTATTTTAGGTAAACTTGTAAAAATCATGACTCAAATTGGGTCTTCGTGAGTGACTTAATTTATTTTTAGTAATCATCAAAATATCTTTTTCAGGTCCAAAAGCACAACCGTTATTTGTTATGGTTGGTGAAGGGCACCGTGAGGAAATGTTTCTGTACGTAAAAGTATGCCTGGAATACTTCAAATCTACAAACGAGATTTCAGATCATTCGCTGCCACTGAAGTCGGCGCGACATTTGTTACCGGCTACAAAAGACACTCTGCTATTTCCGGGAAAAGTTCAAGTGTGCACTTGGCAAAACGAAGAAAAACTCATCGTTTCAGATACAGGAAATAACAGGATACTTATTATGAATGTAGATGGGAAAGTTGATTTTGTTATCGGAGGATACGCGCCAGGATTCAAGGATGGGAGCTTCGAAGATGCAAGATTTAATGCTCCACAGGGAACTTGTTTCTATGACAACTGCATTTATGTTGCTGACAATGAAAATCATGCGATACGAAAGGTAAGGTCTAATCATTGTTCAAAAACGAAACCAAAGAAACATTTTAATTTTTAATATAATTTTTATTTCAGATTGAATTGAAAACAAAAAGAGTAAAAACAGTAGCTGGAGTCGGCACTCAGGGACATGATTATACTGGCGGAAAATTCGGTACCAATCAAGCCTTGTCATCTCCTTGGGATGTTGCCGTATATCTGCATAAACAAAACGATAAAGTTGTCCCAGTTATTATCATAGCAATAGCTGGCACGCATCAACTGTGGGCTTACTTTATAGAAGACACAACTTGGTGGAAAAACAAGTAAACAATTTGTACCAATTGTTTTTTTTTTTACATATTTTTATTATTTTTAAACATTATTTTTATTGAATTTTATAATTGTAATGTATTTGTACCAATTTTTAGACACTACAAAAGTTGCACGTGTTCCGTTATTGTTGGCAACGGGAGAGAAGAAAATAGAAATAATTCTTATCCCCATGCCGCAAGTCTGGCCCAACCTTCTGGACTGGCAATTTCGGAAGAATTTAATTACTTATTCTTTGCGGACAGCGAAAGCAGTTCGATTAGAAAAGTTCATATGGATGATGGCAAGGTGACCCCAGTTTGTGGAGCTGATAGAAATCCTTCGGTAAATTTTAATACAACTGAGATGCGAATAATTTAAAAATATTGCTTTGAAAGAATATTAAACAATTTTTAATCACATTGTTACAGAATTTGCACGATTTTGGTGATGTCGATGGTAAACAATATAGTGCAAAACTTCAGCATCCTTTGGGTGTTGCTTGGGACTCAAGCAGAAAATTAATTTACATCGCTGATACATACAATCACAAGATAAAGCAGTCTGAAATCGATGGAAATTGTACAACTTTGTATGGGGCTGGCAAACCAAATAATGATTTCAATGTGAGTTCGGAAGTGTGCTAATCATTACTAATTAGCAATAATAGCAAAAGAAAAAAATGAAGAAGCAATAACGAAGATTTTGTTTCAGTTCGATGAACCTGCGGGACTAGCTGTCAGTAGAGATTGCGAAATTCTTTTCGTAGCAGACACGAATAATCACTGTCTTAAAGCAATAGATTTAAAGAATAAGTCACTTCGTCAGGTTTGTGTTTAATCATCCATCAAATTATCGAATATCAATTAGATGAAATGAATTTAAATCATATTAATTTACATTTTATTGATTCACAGATATCAGTTGAACTCCCGCCTGAAGCAAACGTCAAATCAGACAAAAATTATTCATTTGACACGGCCATAAATCCTAAAGGTGGAAGTTTGTACATAACATTTGATGTGTTCTTTCAAGATTCTTCAACGAAATTAAATGTCGATGCTCCACAAAAGTGGACATTGCAGTCTTTACCCACACAAGTAACGGCGACCAAATTGAAAGGAGACATCAAGTCGCCGATTTCTTTAATAATACATCAAGGAGAAGAACCGGTATCTTTAAGTGTGACTTTGGATCTGGTCACGTGCAGAGTAGATGAATGCAAACCAATAAAATTGTCTGCGGATTTTATTGTAAACCGTAAACACGACGCTCCAGACAATCTCAGCATCAAAGAGGAATTGAAAGTAAAGTAAAAAATATTTACTTGCCTTGGAGAACAAAACAGCAGATGTTAAGATAATTTTTAATGATTGATTCATATACCCTTGTATAAAGTTGGAACTTTGATACATGACGAATTTTGAAATTCTTTCAATTTATGGCATTGTTGAAAGAAATGTTAAGTTGCAATGCGATTTCTATTTTATTTATATATACATATGACATGGAGTTTTAATGACAATGTTGAGCTTTGTAGGAATGGATTTTTAAATGATGTTAATGTTTTTGAAATTGAAGTTGGAATTGAGCTATTTAGAATTATATTTTTTTTACTGACACCGCGACCGGTGGTTTTATCAAAAAAGCAAATTCAAATTGTATTTATGTTTATCAATTAAGTGATTTTAACAAAAAATAGTAATTATTGATGCTAATAATTTGTACTTTTCAATATGAGGCCAGTTTATGGATATAAGCCTAATATACGAAGAAAAAATTATGGATTTTTACACAATTAATCTATACAAAATATAAATATTTTACGAAAAACTTACATTGTTATAAATGAGTTTCACTTAGAATTTTACCTTAATTTTCCTCGATTGCAAAAATGCTTGTTCTTGGCTGTCGAAGAAGCTGGCAGTATAACATTCGCAAAATAATTGTCCGGCCCTTCAAAAGTTTTTTGGATGTACAACCTAAATTTACAAGACATTTAATTACAACAATTTTCAAAATGATATACATTTTCAAATTCTTGTAACAAACTAAAAACTTACTCGTTTGAATTTGTCTTTTCGTTATAAATTTCAATTGGTTTGTCTTCTACTTTCAATCTCTGCCCGAAAATGAGTCTGAAAACCAATGACTTTGATGGTTACGAACATTTTTTTACTTTGATTTAAAAAAAAGGTATGAGAAAACAAATTACAATGTTTTCTCACGTTCATTCTCAGGATCAGTAATTTTTTGTTTCCTATATAAATTCATACCTCTGAGCATAAAAATTGTAGTTTGTCAAATCTATGGGATTAAAAACCAACCCATCAGGGAAAGTTAAGCGTTTTTCTTGCAGTACTCCGCGAACCCAAACGCCGTCAATGCGATGTCCATCGGGCCATTCAAGCGTGCCAGTACCATGAAAAAGTCCATCGCACAATACGCCTTTGTAAGTCACACCTTTGCATTTCAAATAATGTGGTCAAAAATTGTTATATTTATTTTTGTTGTTTGTATTGTGATAATCTAATGCTTCTTTCAAAAAAAAATATTTACCATTTGAAAAAATATATTTGCCCTTTCCTGCCATTCCAAAATTATCAATCGTTCCATTGTATTTGCTACCGGTGAAAAAACAGTGTGTTTTGCAAGAGCGTCCAATAATTTTTGAACAATTATCATTGTCCAATTGGTCGTGAAATTTAAAACCACACAACATTTTGTTACATCAAGAGCACTTTTTATGATAGAAAAATTGTAATTAAAATAATTTTGGAAGTATTCGCTACTCAAAATTGTTTATATAATGAAAGTAGTTGCGTAAAGAAATATCGATCTTTGCGTCGAATGTCAAAAACAATTGCTGAAATTCGATGAGCAAATTAATCACAAAAATTGATACGATACGATTGCAGAAAATATGACGGCAAAAAGGCAATATTGATTTTCATTATACGAAAAATAGAATCACTCAGCCACAACGTGAAGGAGTATTGAAAAATACTTTATTGATCGCACAATCTAATTTTATAAGTATAAAAATTGTTTATCTTAGAACAAAAGATCCTGAACATTTCAACAACTTCAACACATTGTTATGAAAATGTTTCGCTCTTATTAAAAGCTATCAAAATACGTATATTTCTTTCATGAACAATAAAACGTTTAACGTATGAGATAAAAAAAAAACAGTTTTTAAGAAACGCTTTTATTTAACTAAGAACGCATTTAAAAATAAAAATGAACTAAAAATGAAAAAATAAGTGAAATTTACAAAAGAAT